>OX328127.1:90055119-90171646 GCA_946811695.1 Gonocerus acuteangulatus
CCTTCCTTAAGTGTCGAAGGTTACAGGCTCGATGTCTGTTATCAAAATTTTCCTTCTGGCGGGCTTTTGATTTCTCCCACCATTTTCTATACCAGTCCAAATCTGGCCAAGCAGGGATCAATTGTTCCTCTATGATTGGTAAGGTTGTCCTTATCCCACCGCTGCCACCACGTAATAAGTACAAGCTTTAGCACCATAATGAATATATTTATTTATCATATGGAATTCTATTAACCTTTAGAACCACCTGTTAACCAGGTTAGTTCTATCTGATGTATGTAAGACAAACCAACCATTACAGTTTCCTCCCTATGGAGGGAGGGAGGAACCGCGCTACAAATTACATGAAATGATTTCTTCATCAAAAATTAATATTAAATACAGCGAATTCAGTGAAAATATATTCAATACTGATTGCTTATTATGTAATTGTATATAAATATATTAATTGAATTATAGTTGTATAAGAAGAGTATAATAGATAGGGCCTTTCCAATCCAGCGGGTTTTGTTGTTTTTTGGAGATAGAACATAGTTTATTGAGATTAACTCTGTTTGCATTTCCAAGTGTATTTGTGTTGGAAATTGCATAAGACCCTCTCTATGTGTGTGTGTGTGGGGGAGGGGTTGGTAAGGGAGATGGGGGGGGGGGTGAAAATGACAGGATTTCCATTTATGGATATAATTAGATTCAATAATTATATCTACAAGAAATTGGATATAGAAACTATTCCATGAACCAATTACCAAATAATAGAGGCTATATATATACACATTCTATTATTTGAATCGCGAAATTTTCTTGTTGATTTCCCCATAGTATTGACGTCATAAACATCATTTTTTTTTCTCTATGAAGGCAGAGAGAAAACCCACTAAAAAGGTATATAGTACTTTATTTATATGCAACCTGTAAATTATAAAATCATGCATTCTATAGAATGCCTAAATCCAGCCGGCAGTGTATGAAATAAAGCGTTTTTCATACTTTCCCTAGGCATTATATAGAATGCCTAAATCCAGCCGGCAGTGTATGAAATAAAGCGTTTTTCATGCTTTCCCTAGGCATTATATAGAATGCCTAAATCCAGCCGGCAGTGTATGAAATAAAGCGTATTTCATACTTTCCCTAGGCATTATATAGAATGCCTAAATCCAGCCGGCAGTGTATGAAATAAAGCGTTTTTCATACTTTCCCTAGGCATTCTATAGAATGCCTAAATCCAGCCGGCAGTGTATGAAATAAAGCGTTTTTCATACTTTCCCTAGGCATTATATAGAATGCCTAAATCCAGCCGGCAGTGTATGAAATAAAGCGTTTTTCATGCTTTCCCTAGGCATTATATAGAATGCCTAAATCCAGCCGGCAGTGTATGAAATAAAGCGTATTTCATACTTTCCCTAGGAATTATATAGAATGCCTAAATCCAGCCGGCAGTGTATGAAATAAAGCGTTTTTCATACTTTCCCTAGGCATTCTATAGAATGCCTAAATCCAGCCGGCAATGTATGAAATAAAGCGTTTTTCATGCTTTCCCTAGGCATTATATAGAATGCCTAAATCCAGCCGGCAGTGTATGAAATAAAGCGTTTTTCATACTTTCCCTAGGCATTCTATAGAATGCCTAAATCCAGCGGCAGTGTATGAAATAAAGCGTTTTTCATACTTTCCCTAGGCATTATATAGAATGCCTAAATCCAGCCGGCAGTGTATGAAATAAAGCGTTTTTCATACTTTCCCTAGGCATTCTATAGAATGCCTAAATCCAGCCGACAATGTATGAAATAAAGCGTTTTCCATACTTTCCCTAGGCATTATATAGCAATGCCTAAATCCAGCCGGCAGTGTATGAAATAAAGCGTTTTTCATACTTTCCCTAGGCATTATATAGAATGCCTAAATCCAGCCGGCAGTGTATGAAATAAAGCGTTTTTTCATACTTTCCCTAGGCATTCTATAGAATGCCTAAATCCAGCCGACAATGTATGAAATAAAGCGTTTTTCATACTTTCCCTAGGCATTATATAGAATGCCTAAATCCAGCCGGCAGTGTATGAAATAAAGCGTTTTTCATACTTTCCCTAGGCATTATATAGAATGCCTAAATCCAGCCGGCAGGGTATGAAATAAAGCGTTTTTCATACTTTCCCTAGGCATTATATAGAATGCCTAAATCCAGCCGACAATGTATGAAATAAAGCGTTTTTCATACTTTCCCTAGGCATTATATAGAATGCCTAAATCCAGCCGGCAGTGTATGAAATAAAGCGTTTTTCATACTTTCCCTAGGCATTCTATAGAATGCCTAAATCCAGCCGGCAGTGTATGAAATAAAGCGTATTTCATACTTTCCCTAGGCATTATATAGAATGCCTAAATCCAGCCGGCAGTGTATGAAATAAAGCGTTTTTCATACTTTCCCTAGGCATTATATAGAATGCCTAAATCCAGCCGGCAGTGTATGAAATAAAGCGTTTTTCATACTTTCCCTAGGCATTCTATAGAATGCCTAAATCCAGCCGACAATGTATGAAATAAAGCGTTTTTCATACTTTCCCTAGGCATTATATAGAATGCCTAAATCCAGCCGGCAGTGTATGAAATAAAGCGTTTTTCATACTTTCCCTAGGCATTATATAGAATACCTAAATCCAGCCGGCAGTGTATGAAATAAAGCGTTTTTCATACTTTCCCTAGGCATTATATAGAATGCCTAAATCCAGCCGGCAGTGTATGAAATAAAGCGTTTTTCATACTTTCCCTAGGCATTATATAGAATGCCTAAATCCAGCCGGCAGTGTATGAAATAAAGCGTTTTTCATGCTTTCCCTAGGCATTATATAGAATGCCTAAATCCAGCCGGCAGTGTATGAAATAAAGCGTATTTCATACTTTCCCTAGGCATTATATAGAATGCCTAAATCCAGCCGGCAGTGTATGAAATAAAGCGTTTTTCATGCTTTCCCTAGGCATTATATAGAATGCCTAAATCCAGCCGGCAGTGTATGAAATAAAGCATTTTTCATACTTTCCCTAGGCATTATATAGAATGCCTAAATCCAGCAGGCAGTGTATGAAATAAAGCGTTTTTCATACTTTCCCAAGGCATTATATAGAATGCCTAAATCCAGCCGGCAGTGTATGAAATAAAGCGTTTTTCATACTTTCCCAAGGCATTATATAGAATGCCTAAATCCAGCCGGCAGTGTATGAAATAAAGGGTTTTTCATACTTTCCCTAGGCATTATATAGAATGCCTAAATCCAGCCGGCAGTGTATGAAATAAAGCGTTTTTCATACTTTCCCTAGGCATTATATAGAATGCCTAAATCCAGCCGGCAGTGTATGAAATAAAGCGTTTTTCATGCTTTCCCTAGGCATTATATAGAATGCCTAAATCCAGCCGGCTGTGTATGAAATAAAGCGTTTTTCATGCTTTCCCTAGGCATTATATAGAATGCCTAAATCCAGCCGGCAGTGTATGAAATAAAGCGTTTTTCATACTTTCCCTAGGCATTATATAGAATGCCTAAATCCAGCCGGCAGTGTATGAAATAAAGCGTTTTTCATGCTTTCCCTAGGCATTATATAGAATGCCTAAATCCAGCCGGCTGTGTATGAAATAAAGCGTTTTTCATACTTTCCCTAGGCATTATATAGAATGCCTAAATCCAGCCGGCAGGGTATGAAATAAAGCGTTTTTCATACTTTCCCTAGGCATTATATAGAATGCCTAAATCCAGCCGACAATGTATGAAATAAAGCGTTTTTCATACTTTCCCTAGGCATTATATAGAATGCCTAAATCCAGCCGGCAGTGTATGAAATAAAGCGTTTTTCATACTTTCCCTAGGCATTCTATAGAATGCCTAAATCCAGCCGGCAGTGTATGAAATAAAGCGTATTTCATACTTTCCCTAGGCATTCTATAGAATGCCTAAATCCAGCCGACAATGTATGAAATAAAGCGTATTTCA
Organism: Gonocerus acuteangulatus; assembly: GCA_946811695.1. NCBI lineage: Eukaryota > Metazoa > Arthropoda > Insecta > Hemiptera > Coreidae > Gonocerus > Gonocerus acuteangulatus. The sequence continues at coordinate 90,059,097 of OX328127.1, forward strand.
TACTTTCCCTAGGCATTCTATAGAATGCCTAAATCCAGCCGGCAATGTATGAAATAAAGCGTTTTTCATACTTTCCCTAGGCATTCTATAGAATGCCTAAATCCAGCCGGCAGTGTATGAAATAAAGCGTTTTTCATACTTTCCCTAGGCATTATATAGAATGCCTAAATCCAGCCGGCAGTGTATGAAATAAAGAGTTTTTCATACTTTCCCTAGGCATTATATAGAATGCCTAAATCCAGCCGGCAGTGTATGAAATAAAGCGTTTTTCATGCTTTCCCTAGGCATTATATAGAATGCCTAAATCCAGCCGGCAGTGTATGAAATAAAGCGTATTTCATACTTTCCCTAGGCATTATATAGAATGCCTAAATCCAGCCGGCAGTGTATGAAATAAAGCGTTTTTCATGCTTTCCCTAGGCATTATATAGAATGCCTAAATCCAGCCGGCAGTGTATGAAATAAAGCGTTTTTCATACTTTCCCTAGGCATTATATAGAATGCCTAAATCCAGCAGGCAGTGTATGAAATAAAGCGTTTTTCATACTTTCCCAAGGCATTATATAGAATGCCTAAATCCAGCCGGCAGTGTATGAAATAAAGCGTTTTTCATACTTTCCCAAGGCATTATATAGAATGCCTAAATCCAGCCGGCAGTGTATGAAATAAAGGGTTTTTCATACTTTCCCTAGGCATTATATAGAATGCCTAAATCCAGCCGGCAGTGTATGAAATAAAGCGTTTTTCATACTTTCCCTAGGCATTATATAGAATGCCTAAATCCAGCCGGCAGTGTATGAAATAAAGCGTTTTTCATGCTTTCCCTAGGCATTATATAGAATGCCTAAATCCAGCCGGCTGTGTATGAAATAAAGCGTTTTTCATGCTTTCCCTAGGCATTATATAGAATGCCTAAATCCAGCCGGCAGTGTATGAAATAAAGCGTTTTTCATACTTTCCCTAGGCATTATATAGAATGCCTAAATCCAGCCGGCAGTGTATGAAATAAAGCGTTTTTCATGCTTTCCCTAGGCATTATATAGAATGCCTAAATCCAGCCGGCTGTGTATGAAATAAAGCGTTTTTCATACTTTCCCTAGGCATTATATAGAATGCCTAAATCCAGCCGGCAGGGTATGAAATAAAGCGTTTTTCATACTTTCCCTAGGCATTATATAGAATGCCTAAATCCAGCCGGCTGTGTATGAAATAAAGCGTTTTTCATACTTTCCCTAGGCATTATATAGAATGCCTAAATCCAGCCGGCAGTGTATGAAATAAAGCGTTTTTCATACTTTCCCTAGGCATTCTATAGAATGCCTAAATCCAGCCGGCAGTGTATGAAATAAAGCGTATTTCATACTTTCCCTAGGCATTCTATAGAATGCCTAAATCCAGCCGACAATGTATGAAATAAAGCGTATTTCATACTTTCCCTAGGCATTCTATAGAATGCCTAAATCCAGCCGGCAGTGTATGAAATAAAGCGTATTTCATACTTTCCCTAGGCATTCTATAGAATGCCTAAATCCAGCCGACAATGTATGAAATAAAGCGTTTTTCATACTTTCCCTAGGCATTCTATAGAATGCCTAAATCCAGCCGGCTGTGTACGAAATAAAGCGTTTTTCATACTTTCCCTAGGCATTATATAGAATGCCTACTGTGCTTTAGATAAAGTATGAAAGAGAGAATTTGTAGCTTGTAGGAATTACTACCGGCGGACGGCGGATGCCTTCATGTTAATGTGTTAAAGAGCAAAGAAAATGGAATTCTAAGTGTGACAATACTGAGCCCTGCTCCAACAAGTAGCTCTAAATATGTAGATAACAATCTCACTTGAGCCAACGGTCATAGCCACGTTGAATACACCGGCTCCCGTAGATCACCGAAGTTAAGCAACGTCGGGCGTGGTCAGTACCTGAATGGGTGACCGACCACGTGCTGTTGGCATTATAAAAGGGAGGCAACCTTTGGATAGCCCGGCGTTAATAGCCCAATTGTTGATGCACCGTTAAAAACGGGAAAAAAAACAAAACAATCTCAATTGCCAACGGCCATAGCCACGTTGAATGCACCGGTTCCCATAGATCACCGAAGTTAAGCAATGTCGGGCGTAGTCAGTACCTGAATGGGTGACCGACCACGTGCTGTTGGCATTATAGAAGGGAGGCAACCTTTGGATAGCCCGGCGTTAATAGCCCAATTGTTGATGCGCCGTTAAACAGGAAAAAATAACAAAAAAACAATCTCAATTAATAAATTGTTTTAAATAAATTGTTTGCCGTACGAAAAGAACTTTTTATTAACCAATTTTTAAAGTTATTCAAAGTACCTATAGTCCAAGAGCCAGTAACCGCACGATTCATGAAGTGTTTTATGCACCTTGAAATTTTGCTATAAATTATATCTTGGATATATAAGAAGGTATATAAGTGTTTTCTGGACATGTATCTTGGATGTATAAGAAGGTATATATGTGTTTCCTGGACATATATCTTGGATGTATAAGAAGGTATATATGTGTTTCCTGGGCATATATCTTGGATATATAAGGAGGTATATATGTGTTTCCTGGACATATATCTTGGATGTATAAGAAGGTATATATGTGTTTCCTGGGCATATATCTTGGATGTATAAGAAGGTATATATGTGTTTCCTGGACATATATCTTGGATGTATAAGGAGGTATATATGTGTTTCCTGGACATATATCTTGGATGTATAAGAAGGTATATATGTGTTTCCTGGACATATATCTTGGATGTATAAGAAGGTATATATGTGTTTCCTGGACATATATCTTGGATGTATAAGAAGGTATATATGTGTTTCCTGGACATAGATCTTGGATGTATAAGAAGGTATATATGTGTTTCCTGGACTTATATCTTGGATATATAAGAAGGTATATATGTGTTTCCTGGACATATATCTTGGATATATAAGAAGGTATATATGTGTTTCCTGGACATAGATCTTGGATATATAAGAAGGTATATATGTGTTTCCTGGACATATATCTTGGATGTATAAGAAGGTATATATGTGTTTCCTGGACATATATATTGGATGTATAAGAAGGTATATACGTGTTTCCTGGACATATATCTTGGATGTATAAGAAGGTATATATGTGTTTCCTGGACATATATCTTGGATGTATAAGAAGGTATATATGTGTTTCCTGGACATATATCTTGGATGTATAAGAAGGTATATATGTGTTTCATGGACATATATCTTGGATGTATAAGAAGGTATATTTGTGTTTCCTGGACATACATCTTGGATGTATAAGAAGGTATATATGTGTTTCCTGGACATATATCTTGGATGTATAAGAAGGTATATATGTGTTTCCTGGACATATATATTGGATGTATAAGAAGGTATATTTGTGTTTCCTGGACATATATCTTTGATGTATAAGAAGGTATATATGTGTTTCCTGGACATATATCTTGGATGTATAAGAAGGTATATATGTGTTTCCTGGACATATATCTTGGATATATAAGGAGGTATATATGTGTTTCCTGGACATATATCTTGGATGTATAAGAAGGTATATATGTGTTTCCTGGACATATATCTTGGATGTATAAGAAGGTATATATGTGTTTCCTGGACATATATCTTGGATGTATAAGAAGGTATATATGTGTTTCCTGGACATAGATCTTGGATGTATAAGAAGGTATATATGTGTTTCCTGGACATATATCTTGGATATATAAGAAGGTATATATGTGTTTCCTGGACATAGATCTTGGATATATAAGAAGGTATATATGTGTTTCCTGGACATATATCTTGGATGTATAAGAAGGTATATATGTGTTTCCTGGACATATATCCTGGATATATAAGGAGGTATATATGTGTTTCCTGGACATAGATCTTGGATGTATAAGAAGGTATATATGTGTTTCCTGGACATATATCTGGGATGTATAAGAAGGTATATATGTGTTTCCTGGACATATATCTCGGATATATAAGGTGGTATATATGTGTTTCCTGGACATATATCTTGGATATATAAGAAGGTATATATGTGTTTCCTGGACATAGATCTTGGATGTATAAGAAGGTATATATGTGTTTCCTGGACATATACCTTGGATATATAAGAAGGTATATATGTGTTTCCTGGACATATATCTTGGATGTATAAGAAGGTATATATGTGTTTCCTGGACATAGATCTTGGATATATAAGAAGGTATATATGTGTTTCCTGGACATATATCTTGGATGTATAAGAAGGTATATATGTGTTTCCTGGACATAGATCTTGGATGTATAAGAAGGTATATATGTGTTTCCTGGACTTATATCTTGGATATATAAGAAGGTATATATGTGTTTCCTGGACATATATCTTGGATATATAAGAAGGTATATATGTGTTTCCTGGACATAGATCTTGGATATATAAGAAGGTATATATGTGTTTCCTGGACATATATCTTGGATGTATAAGAAGGTATATATGTGTTTCCTGGACATATATCTTGGATGTATAAGAAGGTATATATGTGTTTCCTGGACATAGATCTTGGATGTATAAGCAGGTATATATGTGTTTCCTGGACATATACCTTGGATATATAAGAAGGTATAAATGTGTTTCCTGGACATATATCTTGGATATATAAGAAGGTATAAATGTGTTTCCTGGACATATATCTTGGATGTATAAGAAAGTATATATGTGTTTCCTGGACATAGATCTTGGATATATAAGAAGGTATATATGTGTTTCCTGGACATATATCTTGGATGTATAAGAAGGTATATATGTGTTTCCTGGACATAGATCTTGGATGTATAAGAAGGTATATATGTGTTTCCTGGACATATATCTTGGATGTATAAGAAGGTATATATGTGTTTCCTGGACATATATCTTGGATGTATAAGAAGGTATATATGTGTTTCCTGGACATAGATCTTGGATGTATAAGAAGGTATATATGTGTTTCCTGGACATATACCTTGGATATATAAGAAGGTATATATGTGTTTCCTGGACATATACCTTGGATGTATAAGAAGGTATATATGTGTTTCCTGGACATAGATCTTGGATGTATAAGAAGGTATATATGTGTTTCCTGGACATATATCTTGGATGTATAAGAAGGTATATATGTGTTTCCTGGACATATATCTTGGATGTATAAGAAGGTATATATTTGTTTCCTGGACATATATCTTGGATATATAAGAAGGTATATATGTGTTTCCTGGACATATATCTTGGATGTATAAGAAGGTATATATGTGTTTCCTGGACATATATCTTGGATGTATAAGAAGGTATATATGTGTTTCCTGGACATATATCTTGGATGTATAAGAAGGTATATATGTGTTTCCTGGACATATATCTTGGATGTATAAGAAGGTATATATGTGTTTCCTGGACATATATCTTGGATATATAAGGAGGTATATATGTGTTTCCTGGACATATATATTGGATGTATAAGAAGGTATATATGTGTTTCCTGGACATATATCTTGGATGTATAAGAAGGTATATATGTGTTTCCTGGACATATATCTTGGATGTATAAGAAGGTATATATGTGTTTCCTGGACATATATCTTGGATGTATAAGAAGGTATATATGTGTTTCCTGGACATATATCTTGGATGTATAAGAAGGTATATATGTGTTTCATGGACATATATCTTGGATGTATAAGAAGGTATATATGTGTTTCCTGGACATATATCTTGGATGTATAAGAAGGTATATATGTGTTTCCTGGACATATATCTTGGATGTATAAGAAGGTATATATGTGTTTCATGGACATATATCTTGGATGTATAAGAAGGTATATATGTGTTTCATGGACATATATCATGGATGTATAAGAAGGTATATATGTGTTTCCTGGACATATATCTTGGATGTATAAGAAGGTATATTTGTGTTTCCTGGACATATATCTTGGATGTATAAGAAGGTATATATGTGTTTCCTGGACATATATCTTGGATATATAAGGAGGTATATATGTGTTTCCTGGACATATATCTTGGATGTATAAGAAGGTATATATGTGTTTCCTGGACATATATCTTGGATGTATAAGAAGGTATATATGTGTTTCCTGGACATATATATTGGATGTATAAGAAGGTATATATGTGTTTCCTGGACATATATCTTTGATGTATAAGAAGGTATATATGTGTTTCCTGGACATATATCTTGGATGTATAAGAAGGTATATATGTGTTTCCTGGACATATATCTTGGATATATAAGGAGGTATATATGTGTTTCCTGGACATATATCTTGGATGTATAAGAAGGTATATATGTGTTTCCTGGACATATATCTTGGATGTATAAGAAGGTATATATGTGTTTCCTGGACATATATCTTGGATGTATAAGAAGGTATATATGTGTTTCCTGGACATAGATCTTGGATGTATAAGAAGGTATATATGTGTTTCCTGGACATATATCTTGGATATATAAGAAGGTATATATGTGTTTCCTGGACATAGATCTTGGATATATAAGAAGGTATATATGTGTTTCCTGGACATATATCTTGGATGTATAAGAAGGTATATATGTGTTTCCTGGACATATATCCTGGATATATAAGGAGGTATATATGTGTTTCCTGGACATAGATCTTGGATGTATAAGAAGGTATATATGTGTTTCCTGGACATATATCTTGGATATATAAGAAGGTATATATGTGTTTGCTGGACATAGATCTTGGATATATAAGAAGGTATATATGTGTTTCCTGGACATATATCTTGGATGTATAAGAAGGTATATATGTGTTTCCTGGACATATATCCTGGATATATAAGGAGGTATATATGTGTTTCCTGGACATAGATCTTGGATGTATAAGAAGGTATATATGTGTTTCCTGGACATATATCTTGGATGTATAAGAAGGTATATATGTGTTTCCTGGACATACCTTGGAACACCAGGTACTGCACATAGGGGAAAGGTACAAACAAATATTTCCCAAAAATAGAGTTTTATTCAGAAGCCAACTATCTTTAATGTAAAATTAAGACAATTTTACAATGAATAATAAATATGGCAGACAATTTTAAGGGGTATAACACGAAAAAAAAAAACAATGTCTGTAATAACTGGTAAATACTAATACATTCCATAGTTTGCCTAATCGCTTAGATATTATATATAATACCTGGCTTCTACACTTTGCCGATAGCATAAATATTATTAACCATGATAAACACCACTAATCATGACCCTAGATTAATCTATTGTGTAATTACCCTGATATATAGCAGAAGATGACAATTTGCTACAGGATTTCATGCTAAGTCAGGCTCCACTCACCTGAAAAATAAACAACTTCTATAAATATATTATAGAACGAAAATTAAAGCTCCGAAAATAAAACATATTAATCAAGTGAGAATGTAATTCACAGAATGTATTTAACAATCTTCTCATCTGTAAGGCTATTTACATGTTTTATATAAGGTACCTGACGAGGGGGAAACCAGAGATGGGCATAATTTTATTTATAAATAAAAATAGGAATTTATTCGTACTTCATATATTTGTGAGTACGAATATAAACAAATTCGTATTCATAAGTGCGAATACGAATTTATTTTTATTCACATATATTAAATATAAAAATACAAATAAAATTTTATTCGCAAATTTTTCTGCGAATACAAATAAATTCACAGAAAAAATTGTAAATAATCACAAAAAATGTGATTTGAAAATTTACAACAAATCAAGTGATTACAAAAAAAATCACATTAAAATATACGAATAAAAATGTATTCACATTATAATTTGTGAATAAAAATTTATTCACAATAAAATTGGCAAATAAATCATGAATTTATTCGTATTATGATGATATTACGAAAGTTATTGAACGTGATTTTTTTTGTTGTTGTTGTTTTTAACGCGTTAAACGTCTAGGTTATTAGCGCCTAGATTTTTTGTTTACCCCGAGTCCTCCGCGGGACCACCAGCCATGCTGCAGGGACACAGTTTGTCATCTGTACCTCCATTAAAAAAAAAAAAAAAAAAAAAAAAAAGTCACCTTCAATAACTTTTATAATTTATTTGCGATTTTTATTCACAAATTATAATGTGAATAAATTTTTATTCGTATATTTTAATGTGATTTTTTTCTGTAATCACTTGATTTTTTGTAAATATTCACATTTTTTGTGATTATTTACAATTTTTTCTGTGAATTTATTTGTATTCGCAGAAAAATTTGCGAATAAAATTTTATTTGTATTTTTATATTTAATATATGTGGATAAAAATAAATTCGTATTCACACTTATGAATACGAATTTATTTATAATCGTATTCACAAATATATGAAGTACGAATTTATTTATATTCTTATTCACAAATATATGAAGTAGGAATAAATTCGTATTTTTATTTATAAATAAAATTCTGCCCATCTCTGTCTGTAAGGCTATTTACATGTTTTTGTATATTTTATCTCTATGTTACCCATCTAGTTTTTAAACCTCTATTCATCTACCTCTCATTTATTTATTTATAGAGTTCCGCATCTTAAGCAAGAAACTCTTTAAAAACAGTCAACTGAAAAATATGTCTAACCTCTAATTTAAGCTCTAGCTGTAGCGCATACTTTCTGTATAATGATTTTCTGTTTTGTGAAACCTTTGTAAATTTATGAATTAAGATTAACTCTGTCCTACTTGTTTTACAGCCCTGATGAAGGCTAGAATTTCAAACCGAAACGTTTGCAACAATAAAACTCATTTACATTGTAAAATGTAGTTTTATTAAGACACAATGACCGAACCCTGGCAATTCCTACCTTCTTATTCACTTTTTATTTCAATTCAATTTAATGAAAAAGTATACCTTTTTTAATTCAATGATTTTTTATTTATTTATTTATTTATGAGCGACCGTAACTAAGGCGACTCGCTCAGAACAAAAATTACATATATAATATACATACAAAAATTACATCTAATTAAATATAATCTCATTTTACACATTTTTGTCCAAATATACAAATGGAAATTTATATACACATTGGTTAGCAATTCATTATACATCTATTTATAAGAGAGTACAATATTACAATATACTTGAATATATGAAAAATCAATATTATAATAATGCATAAAATTTATACAAATAATCAATTAATTTTACAGTATTTTACAAGGTTGCAAGTTAATGGGGTTCACACTCCTTTAGTTTTAGATTCTCAAATGTAAGATTTTAGTATAGTACGGCTGTATAGTTTTAACATTTTAAGACAAATAAAATACATACACTTATATGTGTGTATATATACATATACACATATTTACACACGCACATCCACACAACACACGCACACACACATCCACATATTTGTTTATTTACATTTATTAAGTATGCATATATATAAACGTTTTATTCGAGTTAGGTTTTATTTTTGATGGTCCTGTTATAATTTGTTTAGTAGATCGGTCTTGTTTAGGTAGTTCAATATCTCATCGATATATTTGCTTCCATCGCCGAGTAATTGAGTCATATTGTAAGGTAAGTCATAGTTTTGTCGCTGTAAACATTCAGTGAGTATGTGCTTTATAGTCAGCGGTGTGTTACACTGTGTACATGTCGGTCTGTCCTGTCTTGTCATGAGATAAGAGTGTGTCAGTCGGAAATTAATTCAATGAAAAAACATTCTTATTTATTTAAATTTTAACGTCCATTATTATTAACTAGGAATTTTAGAACGGATTATCTATAGGTTACCACTCTTTTCTAACTAGGGCTGATGCCTTTTCTTTTTTTCTAAAGAAAAGCCACCACCCCGTAGTTGGATAAAATTCACGACCCTTGGCTCAGAGTGTTAAGTGCTCATGCCTTAATACTCACGGCCACCGGGCCTCCAACCATTCTTATTTTATTTGGAATTGGATCTATATATTTTTTAATGTACATAAACGACAAAACAAGTGCAGTCCCAGAATAGTATATTTCATTAGGAGTCGTAATAAAACTACAAGTACCGAAAGTGAACTTTGCTGGACCGATTGACGGCTTTTATTCTTATTTTGCTCAAAACTCAGTTGAAAATAATTTTAAAATGTCCACAGTCCTATAGCAAAGTACTAAAATTTTCAGTCTGGCTCTGAGAAGAGGGGGCCCGGCTCTGAGAAGTGAGGGCCCCTGATCTGGTCCTGGGCCCGGCTCTGAGATGTGGCGGCCCTGTTTTCTTCATCTATTGTCGTCGTTCGAATATTGTAATCGGGCACTCAAACTGCCCCTGGGCTTAATCAGCCACTAATGGGTATCTGCAAAGGGAAAAATCAGGCGGCCGGAACACAGTACTGACCAAACTATCTCCGTAGCCTGTCAATTGGTCATAAAACAGATACCTTTACAATTTCTGTCCAGCTGACTTCGGGGACTGATTTTGTTCTTCTTCTGTACATAAAGGACTACTTGCATATAGAAAGCCAATGAGGCCTATGTTCGCAGGTAACGGTACTGACCACAGAAGGCGCAAACACCGAAAACTGACATTGTTCAAACCATTCCTACAAAATTGAGCACAGCTGAGATTTGAAGTTTAGGAAGTCGGGAAAGTGAGGGGAGGGAGGCCTAGTTTCAGAAATTGCACCAGAGCGCGCTGATTAATTTCTCTGAGAACTGGCTTGATGGCAACACTGCTCGGCCGAGTGATTTAATGCTTCCCATTAGAAAGACAAGGACACTCCAGAGAAAAACCAATGAGCATGGAGTGAAATAAAAGTAAGCAAACATTTCTGAAATATAACATTTCTGACAGAATATAAATATTAAAAATTAATTGAAAACTAACAACAAATCATAAAACCATTTTCTCTATTTCGACACTTTAATTCATCATACTCTTGTTCCCACTTTCATAATTCTATCGCTTACAAGATAACACAGACACACAAAATAAAAATAATGGTATTTTTCAAAGATATACAGTAGAACTTGGATAATTCGAACCCCTAGGGACCGATGAAAAAGTTCGAATTATCCAAAATTCTAATTACAAAAGTTTTTGAAAATAAAGGACTATAAAATCGAACTTCATATTTTCAATTTTTTTAATTAAAAAAAAATACATTTTATTTAAAGAAAAAGAAACATTACATGTATTGTTGATTACGTAAATAATTAATAAATAATTTATCAAAAAAGTAAAAATAAAAGTCTATTGTTTTGAAAAGAAGCCATTTTCATGGGCAACAATTTTTTATTATTTTTTTAGTCCTTGGCAATTTCAGATTTTTTCTTTATTCCTTTTTCAACTTCTTTAATCACAGATATTTTCTCTGGCAACGTTAAAGTTTTATAACTTCTAGGCTTCGTCTAAAATGAACAACTCACTGAACTGTACTGTACACCAGAAGTTCAAGGGACAAACAATACAACAGATCTAGGCACTGCCTTAAAACTGAATAAGACGGGCTCATAGCCATAGTTGAGAAGCCCTTATAATGAAATAAATAAAATAAAATAAAAATAACTGAATAAGAAATGGAGATGGGAGGGATGTTGGGAGGGAATTATAGGATAAAACAACAGGATGTAACTATAACCCCTGGAAGGGAGGAAGCGCGACCTACCACTATGCAGAACTCCTAGAGTCCAAGAACTAGACTATGAAGATGTGAGGGATGCTGGGAGGAAATTATAGGATAAAACAACAGGATGTAACAATAACAACCCCTAGAAGGGAGGAAGCGCGACCTACCACTATGCAGAACTCCTAGAGTCCAAGAACTAGACTATGAAGATGTGAGGGATGCTGGGAGGGAATTATAGGATAAAACAACAGGATGTAACTATAACCCCTGGAAGGGAGGAAGCGCGACCTACCACTATGCAGAACTCCTAGAGTCCAAGAACTAGACTATGAAGATGTGAGGGATGCTGGGAGGGAATTATAGGATAAAACAACAGGATGTAACTATAACCCCTGGAAGGGAGGAAGCGCGACCTACCACTATGCAGAACTCCTAGAGTCCAAGAACTAGACTATTAAGATGTGAGGGATGCTGGGAGGGAATTCAAGGATAAAACGACAGGATGTAACTATACCAACCAAGGAAGGGAGGAAGCGCGACCCACCACTTTGCAGAACTCCTAGAGTCTAAGAACTAGACTATGAAGATGGGAGGGAATTCAAGGATAAAACGACAGGATGTAACTATACCAACCAAGGAAGGGAGGAAGCGCGACCCACCACTTTGCAGAACTCCTAGAGTCCAAGAACCTGACTATGAAGATGGGAGGGAATTCAAGGATAAAACGACAGGATGTAACTATACCAACCAAGGAAGGGAGGAAGCGCGACCCACCACTTTGCAGAACTCCTAGAGTCCAAGAACTAGACTATGAAGATGTGAGGGAATTCAAGGATAAAACGACAGGATGTAACTATACCAAACAAGGAAGGGAGGAAGCGCGACCCACCACTTTGCAGAACTCCTCGAGTCCAAGAACTAGACTATGAAGATGTGAGGGATGTTGGGAGGGAATTCAAGGATAAAACGACAGGATGTAACTATACCAACCAAGGAAGGGAGGAAGCGCGACCCACTACTTTGCAGAACTCCTAGAGTCCAAGAACTAGACTATGAAGATGGGAGGGAATTCAAGGATAAAACGACAGGATGTAACTATACCAACCAAGGAAGGGAGGAAGCGCGACCCACCACTTTGCAGAACTCCTAGAGTCCAAGAACTAGACTATGAAGATGTGAGGGAATTCAAGGATAAAACGACAGGATGTAACTATACCAAACAAGGAAGGGAGGAAGCGCGACCCACCACTTTGCAGAACTCCTCGAGTCCAAGAACTAGACTATGAAGATGTGAGGGATGTTGGGAGGGAATTCAAGGATAAAACGACAGGATGTAACTATACCAACCAAGGAAGGGAGGAAGCGCGACCCACTACTTTGCAGAACTCCTAGAGTCCAAGAACTAGACTATGAAGATGGGAGGGAATTCAAGGATAAAACGACAGGATGTAACTATACCAACCAAGGAAGGGAGGAAGCGCGACCCACCACTTTGCAGAACTCCTAGAGTCCAAGAACTAGACTATGAAGATGGGAGGGAATTCAAGGATAAAACGACAGGATGTAACTATACCAACCAAGGAAGGGAGGAAGCGCGACCCACTACTTTGCAGAACTCCTAGAGTCCAAGAAATAGACTATGAAGATGGGAGGGAATTCAAGGATAAAACGACAGGATGTAACTATACCAACCAAGAAAGGGAGGAAGCGCGACCCACCACTTTGCAGAACTCCTAGAGTCCAAGAACCTGACTATGAAGATGGGAGGGAATTCAAGGATAAAACGACAGGATGTAACTATACCAACCAAGGAAGGGAGGAAGCGCGACCCACCACTTTGCAGAACTCCTAGAGTCCAAGAACTAGACTATGAAGATGTGAGGGAATTCAAGGATAAAACGACAGGATGTAACTATACCAAACAAGGAAGGGAGGAAGCGCGACCCACCACTTTGCAGAACTCCTCGAGTCCAAGAACTAGACTATGAAGATGTGAGGGATGTTGGGAGGGAATTCAAGGATAAAACGACAGGATGTAACTATACCAACCAAGGAAGGGAGGAAGCGCGACCCACTACTTTGCAGAACTCCTAGAGTCCAAGAACTAGACTATGAAGATGGGAGGGAATTCAAGGATAAAACGACAGGATGTAACTATACCAACCAAGGAAGGGAGGAAGCGCGACCCACTACTTTGCAGAACTCCTAGAGTCCAAGAACTAGACTATGAAGATGGGAGGGAATTCAAGGATAAAACGACAGGATGTAACTATACCAACCAAGGAAGGGAGGAAGCGCGACCCACCACTTTGCAGAACTCCTAGAGTCCAAGAACTAGACTATGAAGATGGGAGGGAATTCAAGGATAAAACGACAGGATGTAACTATACCAACCAAGGAAGGGAGGAAGCGCGACCCACTACTTTGCAGAACTCCTAGAGTCCAAGAAATAGACTATGAAGATGGGAGGGAATTCAAGGATAAAACGACAGGATGTAACTATACCAAACAAGGAAGGGAGGAAGCGCGACCCACCACTTTGCAGAACTCCTAGAGTCCAAGAAATAGACTATGAAGATGGGAGGGAATTCAAGGATAAAACGACAGGATGTAACTATACCAACCAAGGAAGGGAGGAAGCGCGACCCACTACTTTGCAGAACTCCTAGAGTCCAAGAAATAGACTATGAAGATGGGAGGGAATTCAAGGATAAAACGACAGGATGTAACTATACCAACCAAGGAAGGGAAGAAGCGCGACCCACTACTTTGCAGAACTCCTAGAGTCCAAGAACTAGACTATGAAGATGGGAGGGAATTCAAGGATAAAACGACAGGATGTAACTATACCAACCAAGGAAGGGAGGAAGCGCGACCCACCACTTTGCAGAACTCCTAGAGTCCAAGAACTAGACTATGAAGATGGGAGGGAATTCAAGGATAAAACGACAGGATGTAACTATACCAACCCCTGGAAGGGAGGAAGCGCGACCCACCACTTTGCAGAACTCCTAGAGTCCAAGAACTAGACTATGAAGATGTGAGGGATGTTGGGAGGGAATTCAAGGATAAAACGACAGGATGTAACTATACCAACCAAGGAAGGTAGGAAGCGCGACCCACCACTTTGCAGAACTCCTAGAGTCCAAGAACTAGACTATGAAGATGGGAGGGAATTCAAGGATAAAACGACAGGATGTAACTATACCAACCAAGGAAGGGAGGAAGCGCGACCCACCACTTTGCAGAACTCCTAGAGTCCAAGAACTAGACTATGAAGATGGGAGGGAATTCAAGGATAAAACGACAGGATGTAACTATACCAACCCCTGGAAGGGAGGAAGCGCCACCCACCACTTTGCAGAACTCCTAGAGTCTAAGAACTAGACTATGAAGATGTGAGGGAATTCAAGGATAAAACGACAGGATGTAACTATACCAACCCCTGGAAGGGAGGAAGCGCGACCCACCACTTTGCAGAACTCCTAGAGTCCAAGAACAAGACTATGAGACTGATATTTTCACAAAATTTAAGATCGACCGTCTCTCTGTATACTTCCCATTGGAGGCACAGGCTCGTAAAACATTCGAAGTTCAAATTTCGAATGAAGTCATTTATGAAGAAATAACTAGAGCTTCCATGGTTTCGAGGATCGATGAATTCAAATCCGAGGTCTGTTTCAAACCTTCGGGGAAAAATCAAGGTCGTTTCAAGGGCAAATATGTCTATTAAATGAATTTTTGACTGCAGATTCATTCTTTGCAAAATTAAGATATTTGTCCTTGAAATGAACTTCATTTTGCGCCGATGGGGTGAAACAAATATCGGATTTGAATTCAGCGACCCTCAAAACCATGGAAGCTCTAGTTATTTCTTCTTAAATGACTTCATTCGAAATTTGAACTTCGAATGCCCTAAACCTTGAGCATCTGGACTCGGATATAACATCTCAAAATACATAAGAAGATATGTATGGTATCTTTGGAAAGACCACTTTTTTATTTTGTTTGCCTGTGTAATTAGCTAAGAAAATATTTTTTTTTGCATGTTGGAGAAGGTGAAAACTCATTTACTATGAATGACTTTACCTCGAGCAACCAATCCTCTTATATTAGTTTATACAAAATATTCTGAGTTTTTAATGTAGAAGTAAAGTTTTTACATACAGTATGGGTACAATTCCAGGGATGGAAACAGTTATTTTTTTAAAAGTTAAAATTTAATTGTTAAAAAAACTTTTAATATATAAGTTAAAAAATAACAGTGAAAATACTTTTATTAAAACGTTTTAAGAGTAAAAGTTATTTAGGAAAATTAAGTACATACATTAAAATAAAAGTTAAAGTAAAACTTTTATTTTTTTTTTCAATGTGAAATAAAAGCTTTCAGTATTTTAATCAAGAATTTTAGGGTTTTTTTTTTGGTTTACAATACCTGGAATACTGACAAGAAAGAAAATACACACTTCCGTATCTATATTAACGGATGTATTTATTGGTTTAATGACACTAGGACTTATCCTACACCCCCAGCCCAGCCACTCAAGTAAGTGTTGATAGAGCCTTTTCAACCCTAAAGTATATGTTAAATTATTATATATTTAATCTAAATTTCACAAACTTAAAGGATAAATTATTATAGAAATTGAATTAATTCTTCAAAATAATTGAAGTGGTTTTTTTTAAAAAAAAGAAAAGATTTTTGTATATTTACACAAAACAAAAAAACAAAAAATAAACATTATTACAGTAGCTTTAAATTATTCCTTTAAACTTATTCCTATTAAGGATTTTAATAACAATTAAATTACAAGTTTTATTTTTAAGTTGAAAAACGACAGTTAAAAAAAAAAAAGTCCGACTCGCAGGAACTGCCTCATCTTAGCGCGGTTCCGTTCTTATCCCTAGTCTAATTTCGAAAGATTAAAATAGAAGCAGTTATTATTTTGTTGAGAGGAGATCGTTGACCGTTGATGATGCAAGGTAGGGATTGTCCGGGTTCGGTCACTGCTACTTAATAATACATACCCCATATGTATATGTATGTGGGCATAATATATATATATATATATATATATATATACATATATATATATATATACATATATATATATATATATATATATATATATATATATATATATATATATATATATATATGTTAGGTATATTTACATAGATATGTGCATATATTAGTGTTAAATATGTCCTACTTGTATTTACAGCCCTGATGAAGGCTTGAAGTTCAAGCCGAAACGTCGGCACAATAAAACCATTTTTACGATAAAATGTAGTTTTATTAAGTAGCAGTGACAGAACCCTGACAGTTATATTTTGGTTCCACCAGTCTTAATGGTAGGATATACAATCTTACCTGGAAGGGTCGGCAACACTAGAAACCGTCCCGTTAGTTACAAGGTCTTGGAATCTTGGAACTCTATATTTCTAACAATAAATTGTTTTTGTTATTTTACTTAACCTGTTTTATTTTCGAATACATTATCCAACTATAAGCAATTAAAAAATAACAAGGAATAAAATACAGACAAAAAGAACACTTCGAATAAGCGAAATCAATTACTTTAAAGCTTTAAGCTCTTATTTCTCCGATTGACATCGCCTAATCAAAACTTTCATTAGAACCTTTTATGTAGAGCATTTAATAAGCTTTCTAATGGCATTCTTCCGTTTAACAAAATTCGCAACAGTTTTCGAGATATTAATGAAAGTTCCCAAAATTTATATTATTTCTAGCAACAGAAAATTGGCCTCATTTTTCATATCCTGCTTTACACACAAAATTTTCGCAACATAAGAAATTAAAAAAATAAAAAGCAATAAAAAACGAAGGGAATGAGACAAAAATTACAACAAGAACGACAAAAACCCGTTCATAAGAAAAAAACAGACGTATTTGAAGTTTTAAGCACTTATTTCTCCGATTGACATAACCGTATCAAAAATAGTTTTAGGATCTTTTTTGTAGAGAATTTAGTAAGCTTTCAAATAGTTTCTATCCACTTACCACGATTTCCCAACCGTGTTCGAGATATTAATGAAAGTATACGAACTTCCCAAAACTTTTCATGTCTGTTCATAAAATATTTTATTCTAACCCTTCCTTAACTCCAAACGTAACAAAACTTTCAACATATTAGTTTTAATGAAAGTAGAACATGCAGATAAAGTTTCAACTGAATCCCGTAATTCTAAGTACCCAAACCAAAAACGATATTCAAAAACTATTTTTCCAATTTTCTCGAAAACGGTTAAAGCGATCGCCTTCAAAATGGTTTCATTCGTTTTCCTATCCCAGGAATCATATAAAACGAGTACTTACAAGCTTATGAACTCAAAAACGTAAGCGTTACGATTTTTTTTGCGCGAATTTCGCCCCAAACGCCATCTTCCAGTAGGCGGATTTTGCTGGTTAACGAACTTGACCTTTCAAATTGGACGAAGGATTTTTGTACCAAATTTCATCAAAATCGGACAATTCGTCTTCTATCTAGAGAGCGAACAGACAAATATATATATATATATATATATATATATATATATATATATATAAATAAATATATACATATATATATATATATATATATATATATATATACAAATTTGAACCACCGTTATTTTCGGTCTCCAGGGGTTCTGAAACGCGAAATTTTCTAGTCGGCACTTCCGGATTGTTTCATTGTATCAACCCTATAAGCGGGGTTCCTCCCTATGGGGGAGGGAGGAACCGCGCTAAAAAGCCAAAAATATTTAAACCCGAAAAGTTATTTTCGAACTTATACTTTTTCAAAATGAAACGAAAAATAAAAGATTAAATTTTTTTTTTTTATATAAAAGTTAAAAATTATTTTCGACCCCTGATAAATAGTGTCACCATCTTATAAGATAGTATTAGTTTTTATTACTGTTTTCGATTCCTACCCTTTCATTTTATTGTGTCGACACTTTATCAACCAATAACTGGTCAGCTAAAAATATTTAATAAGTTGGAATCGTCCAAAAATGAACGAAACCTAATTTTAAACATGGCGGTTATTGATCAGCTGACTAATATCCGCCATATTGTTTTCTTAAGAGTAGACTTGATTAGCTGCTGATAAAAGGTTCGGTGTAGAATGTGTAGGGAACTGATTACATTAATTTAAAGCGGTGAGCTAAAAGTCTATATTCCTTCCACGCAGTAAATAGTCATTAAATGAAAAATGAGTTATTTACTTTCCGCGATTAAATACAGCAATGGCCCTTTCATCAACAAGATTTTATAGAAATTATTTGAACTACAAAGTCAACACAAAACAGTCAACGACAGAAGTAGACAGAGAACCGAAACGAACCACACAAAGACCATCATCTGACGGAGTATTACATCATAGCTCATATTATGATATTGGAATCCCAGGAAAAAGTGAAATATATCCGAAAACAAGGAAAAAAGAGCAGAAAATGAGGTCCGTATAGGTTTGGGTAGAAATTACATTCTCCAGGGTCTGAAGTTGAGTTTTACTTCTGTAAAGGGGAAATGGATTTATTTATTTATAGAAACATATTTTTATTAAAAAGAAAATTTACATATCGTCGATACAAAAGCAAACTAACGAATATGAAAATCAACACTTTTCAGAGTGGAAAAGTATTTATTCATAACTTTTTTTTGGACAGTCAAATATTCGGCAGATTTGACCTTTTGATAGTGGAATAATTTACCTTTAATAGAGTGAAGTCAGATTGAAAAATTTGCCGCAAATAAGTCCAGCAGAAATTATTAAAGATGGACAATGAAAGATGCATTTTTTCATATTCGTTAGTTTGCTTTTGTACGGACGATATCTGTTCTTGATGCCCGACTAAAATTTTTGTGTATTTATTATTAAGTCTAGTTACTATTCACACTAATTTTACAATATAGGAAAATTTGTAAAATTAAAAAAAAAATGTATGCTTAATTTTTTTATTTATTTATTATCAAGACTCTCATAACGCAGATGATTCGCTTGATAATTACAAATGTGTTCTTATAATTAGACAGTTGTTACAATATCTTATTGATATTTCATATAAAGTAAAAACATTAATTTACAATAAAAGTATTTTAAAAATTAATATAACAGTTATAAGTACATATATATATATATATATATATATATATATATATATATATATATATATTAAAACATTACTATATACATTACAGATGTATATGGAAGTGCACAACACATGCATATACATTGCTTTTATACACTATGCGTAATTCATGTTATACGCATGTACATACACACGTATTCATACACTCACGCAAATAAATCACGATTAAGTGAAAATAAAATTAATTTAAAATAACAAATAATTATAATGAAAATTATCTTTTCACCAATGCTACCAGATATCAGAAGAGTCTAAAATTAAATCTTGTTGTATAGCTGTGTGTTTTAGATGTTCGAAAATATTGTTTATCGATTGGCTACCCTCTTTCAAAAGTTCAGTCATGTCGTGCAGTACTTGTACGTAATCACGTCTTCTACATTCTGTCAATATGTGTTTAACTGTTAGAGGTAAGTTACACTGTCTGCAAGTAGGTTTTTCAGTTTTAGTCATGTCGTGCGGTATTTGTAAGTAATCACGTCTTCTACATTCTGTCAATATGTGTTTAACTGTTAGAGGTAAGTTACACTGTCTGCAAGTAGGTTTTCAGTATTAGTCATGTCGTGCGGTATTTGTAAGTAATCACGTCTTCTACATTCTGTCAATATGTGTTTAACTGTTAGAGGTAAGTTACACTGTCTGCAAGTAGGTTTTTCAGTTTTAGTCATGTCGTGCGGTATTTGTAAGTAATCACGTCTTCTACATTCTGTCAATATGTGTTTAACTGTTAGAGGTAAGTTACACTGTCTGCAAGTAGGTTTTCAGTATTAGTCATGTCGTGCGGTATTTGTAAGTAATCACGTCTTCTACATTCTGTCAATATGTGTTTAACTGTTAGAGGTAAGTTACACTGTCTGCAAGTAGGTTTTTCAGTTTTAGTCATGTCGTGCGGTATTTGTAAGTAATCACGTCTTCTACATTCTGTCAATATGTGTTTAACTGTTAGAGGTAAGTTACACTGTCTGCAAGTAGGTTTTCAGTATTAGTCATGTCGTGCGGTATTTGTAAGTAATCACGTCTTCTACATTCTGTCAATATGTGTTTAACTGTTAGAGGTAAGTTACACTGTCTGCAAGTAGGTTTTTCAGTTTTAGTCATGTCGTGCGGTATTTGTAAGTAATCACGTCTTCTACATTCTGTCAATATGTGTTTAACTGTTAGAGGTAAGTTACACTGTCTGCAAGTAGGTTTTCAGTATTAGTCATGTCGTGCGGTATTTGTAAGTAATCACGTCTTCTACATTCTGTCAATATGAGTTTAACTGTTAGAGGTAAGTTACACTGTCTGCAAGTAGGTTTTTCAGTTTTAGTCATGTCGTGCGGTATTTGTAAGTAATCACGTCTTCTACATTCTGTCAATATGTGTTTAACTGTTAGAGGTAAGTTACACTGTCTGCAAGTAGGTTTTCAGTATTAGTCATGTCGTGCGGTATTTGTAAGTAATCACGTCTTCTACATTCTGTCAATATGTGTTTAACTGTTAGAGGTAAGTTACACTGTCTGCAAGTAGGTTTTTCAGTTTTAGTCATGTCGTGCGGTATTTGTAAGTAATCACGTCTTCTACATTCTGTCAATATGTGTTTAACTGTTCGAGGTAAGTTACACTGTCTGCAAGTAGGTTTTCAGTTTTAGTCATGTCGTGCGGTATTTGTGAGTAATCACGTCTTCTACATTCTGTCAATATGTGTTTAACTGTTAGAGGTAAGTTACACTGTCTGCAAGTAGGTTTTTCAGTTTTAGTCATGTCGTGCGGTATTTGTAAGTAATCACGTCTTCTACATTCTGTCAATATGTGTTTAACTGTTAGAGGTAAGTTACACTGTCTGCAAGTAGGTTTTCAGTTTTAGTCATGTCGTGCAGTATTTGTAAGTAATCACGTCTTCTACATTCTGTCAATATGTGTTTAACTGTTAGAGGTAAGTTACACTGTCTGCAAGTAGGTTTTCAGTTTTAGTCATGTCGTGCAGTATTTGTAAGTAATCACGTCTTCTACATTCTGTCAATATGTGTTTAACTGTTAGAGGTAAGTTACACTGTCTGCAAGTAGGTTTTCAGTTTTAGTCATGTCGTGCAGTACTTGTACGTAATCACGTCTTCTACATTCTGTCAATATGTGTTTAACTGTTAGAGGTAAGTTACACTGTCTGCAAGTAGGTTTTCAGTATTAGTCATGTCGTGCGGTATTTGTAAGTAATCACGTCTTCTACATTCTGTCAATATGTGTTTAACTGTTAGAGGTAAGTTACACTGTCTGCAAGTAGGTTTTCAGTATTAGTCATGTCGTGCGGTATTTGTAAGTAATCACGTCTTCTACATTCTGTCAATATGTGTTTAACTGTTAGAGGTAAGTTACACTGTCTGCAAGTAGGTTTTCAGTATTAGTCATGTCGTGCGGTATTTGTAAGTAATCACGTCTTCTACATTCTGTCAATATGTGTTTAACTGTTAGAGGTAAGTTACACTGTCTGCAAGTAGGTTTTTCAGTTTTAGTCATGTCGTGCGGTATTTGTAAGTAATCACGTCTTCTACATTCTGTCAATATGTGTTTAACTGTTCGAGGTAAGTTACACTGTCTGCAAGTAGGTTTTTCAGTTTTAGTCATGTCGTGCGGTATTTGTAAGTAATCACGTCTTCTACATTCTGTCAATATGTGTTTAACTGTTAGAGGTAAGTTACACTGTCTGCAAGTAGGTTTTTCAGTTTTAGTCATGTCGTGCGGTATTTGTAAGTAATCACGTCTTCTACATTCTGTCAATATGTGTTTAACTGTTCGAGGTAAGTTACACTGTCTGCAAGTAGGTTTTCAGTTTTAGTCATGTCGTGCGGTATTTGTAAGTAATCACGTCTTCTACATTCTGTCAATATGAGTTTAACTGTTAGAGGTAAGTTACACTGTCTGCAAGTAGGTTTTCAGTATTAGTCATGTCGTGCGGTATTTGTAAGTAATCACGTCTTCTACATTCTGTCAATATGTGTTTAACTGTTAGAGGTAAGTTACACTGTCTGCAAGTAGGTTTTTCAGTTTTAGTCATGTCGTGCGGTATTTGTAAGTAATCACGTCTTCTACATTCTGTCAATATGTGTTTAACTGTTAGAGGTAAGTTACACTGTCTGCAAGTAGGTTTTCAGTATTAGTCATGTCGTGCAGTATTTGTAAGTAATCACGTCTTCTACATTCTGTCAATATGTGTTTAACTGTTAGAGGTAAGTTACACTGTCTGCAAGTAGGTTTTCAGTATTAGTCATGTCGTGCGGTATTTGTAAGTAATCACGTCTTCTACATTCTGTCAATATGTGTTTAACTGTTCGAGGTAAGTTACACTGTCTGCAAGTAGGTTTTCAGTTTTAGTCATGTCGTGCGGTATTTGTAAGTAATCACGTCTTCTACATTCTGTCAATATGAGTTTAACTGTTAGAGGTAAGTTACACTGTCTGCAAGTAGGTTTTCAGTATTAGTCATGTCGTGCGGTATTTGTAAGTAATCACGTCTTCTACATTCTGTCAATATGTGTTTAACTGTTAGAGGTAAGTTACACTGTCTGCAAGTAGGTTTTCAGTATTAGTCATGTCGTGCGGTATTTGTAAGTAATCACGTCTTCTACATTCTGTCAATATGTGTTTAACTGTTAGAGGTAAGTTACACTGTCTGCAAGTAGGTTTTTCAGTTTTAGTCATGTCGTGCAGTATTTGTAAGTAATCACGTCTTCTACATTCTGTCAATATGTGTTTAACTGTTAGAGGTAAGTTACACTGTCTGCAAGTAGGTTTTTCAGTATTAGTCATGTCGTGCGGTATTTGTAAGTAATCACGTCTTCTACATTCTGTCAATATGTGTTTAACTGTTAGAGGTAAGTTACACTGTCTGCAAGTAGGTTTTTCAGTATTAGTCATGTCGTGCAGTATTTGTAAGTAATCACGTCTTCTACATTCTGTCAATATGAGTTTAACTGTTAGAGGTAAGTTACACTGTCTGCAAGTAGGTTTTCAGTACTAGTCATTAAAAACGAGTCTGTGAGTAAAGTATCTCCGATTCTTAAACGACATAAGACTACTTCTTCTCGTCTCACATCCCGTGAGCTTGATGACTAAGCTTCAACTCTATGTTTCATTTCTCTGAGTTTGTTGTCTCGTGTAAGTTGCCAATATCGCTGCCAGTTGTTTAAAGTTTTAGTGTAAGTAAGTCTTTTAATATGTCAAGAGATCAATGTCAATTGAGAGAGACTTTGGGGTCTCTCTCAATAGAATGTACGTAAAATGTAAAAAACGTATTATTTTGGCTAAATTAGTGCCAAAGTGTTGATTAGCGAAAATGAAAACTCATTCACAATTACTCTATTATGAAAAAAAAAGTTCCTCGCTTATTATTATAATATAATACATTTTTACGTTAAATATAAGTTCCTCACTTATTATTATAGAAATACATTTTTTCAATAATATATATATATATATTCATATATATACTATTCATTGATAATCCGGTATGCTTCAAGTCCCGAACGTGCCGGATTAAAGGAAGTTTACTTTAGTTTATTTTTGCAACACAGCTTTCTCTTAAAATGACCCCAAAGAATACGAATAGTCTCGTTTCAATACAACGTGAATTACGGCCTGTATGAGAAATTAACTACTTTGGGCACAGAGTACCCCCCCCCTCCAGACGGACCGACTTTGCTGAGTAACGAACTCATTTAATCGTTTGCTAGGGGAATAAACACTTCCAGAGAATGTTTCCACGGTATTTATGTCAGGAATTAAGGAAGGAAGATGTATTTGCAGAACGAAAGGTCTCCAGTTTATATTATAATAATATAAACTGTATGGCTAGCCATACCTAGCCATACCTAGCCATCCCTAACCATCCCTAGCCATACCTAGCCATCCCTAACCTTCCCTAGCCATCCCTAGCCATACCTAGCCATACCTAACCATCCCTAACCATACCTAACCATCCCTAACCATGGCGTCATGGCCCTAACCATGACGCCCTTCTGTTGAACAGAGGCGTCATGGTTAGGGCCATGACGCCATGGTTAGGGATGGTTAGGTATGGTTAGGGATGGTTAGGTATGGCTAGGTATGGCTAGGGATGGCTAGGGAAGGTTAGGGATGGCTAGGTATGGCTAGGGATGGTTAGGGATGGTTAGGGATGGTTAGGGATGGTTAGGGCCGTGTGCGGCCCATGGGATATGGGGGGGGTGTACCCCTCCCCCCCATATTTGGACTGCGTCAGTTTGACGCATGACGCAGAAATAGAAATAATTATTTCTATTTCGAACAAGTATTCAGTTCGAAAATTCTCCAGGGAATTGTTTTAATGAATAATAACAACACCTTATTGCAATACTATTTATTTAATATTTACAATGTTATTTACATGGTTTTATTTACAATAAAATTTACAATGTCATCGTTCTAATACAAATGATCAAGTTTATTTGCTGCTTTGATAACTGCTTCCTTTGGTTTTTCTCCTTCAATGCTAATGTCCACAGGTCTCCCATTAGGTTTAATAGGTCTATTTTGTACAGGATATTTCGTCGCTCCCCACGACTTGAGTATTCTGTGTCCCATCAGAGTACGACGATCTTTATCTGTATTCACTAAAGATTCATCAATTGATCCCATTTGTATATGTGGATACATATAGTTAGCTTCCGGCCATGTTTCATGACGGCCGTAATATCCGACTACTCCGTTTGTTACCTTAACTTGTAGATCAAAGTCTAATAGGAATTCCCAAGTAGCATTCAATAGTGTTTCATCTGTATTCCGTAAAGGTATCATTCCTATTATGAATCTAGGTTGTACACCTGGTGACGTCGGATTAGTTAGTGAATATTGGTAATTATTTTCTAATGTCATTGATTCGTATGTGTGATTCCATGCTGGAATATAGTTGCCATTAGTCGAGCTATCAACTTTTTCATTAATTTGAATATGGTTTTTATTAACCAGGCGTTGCGGCATGCTGATAACTGTGTAACCATCTGGTTTACTTTTTTCTGGTAATTCCCATTGTTGTAGCGTATTTCTGGAAAACAACAGACCATTTTTTGGTGAATATTGTCGATGAAATACAGGTCCAAGATAATTAGAGCCATTCATTAATGTACAAAATTGATATATTTGAGGTTCAGCTATATGTTGTTTTAAGACACCCTCAACGGTGCTGTCTACTTTATGATCTGGCCTTGGATATAAAATTGCTAATGGATTTTCGTATATTCTAGATGTACATTGGGCTGATATATTTGTAAATTTCATTGTATCTGTCCCGTCAGGTTCACCATATATATTTTCACCTATCATCTTCTTTCTGATTTCGTCTAAATGTGTCGCCAGTGTTTCCGTGTAATAATACCTATCCAATGGTCCAAAGTCAGCAATAGGGTATTGTGCATTTGCATTAGCCATAGCCGACTTACTGCTATTTGTTTCAAATGGTAGTCGAACCCCTAATGAACTTACCGTACATGATGCGTTTGTAACATATACACTTGTAAATTGTGTTCTCAATAAATTAGCCTCTCTTGGACTCACGTAGCAGAATAGATGATTCCATGGTATATCATGACATCCCCCTGGGTAGAATCTTATGAAGTCTAAATTTGCATCATTTTTGGTGTACTTAGGAAGGCTGTTTTTCATAATAAAGTGATATGTTTTGTGAAAACTCATTGTAAATGAATTAGGCTTTTGTGTGATTCCTTTATATATAGGTGTAATAGCTGAACCTCCTTGCGAGGACTTACCATTTTTGTTATCTGGTTGTACTTGTTCATCGGCTTGCATGAATACATCATCTTCCATGTCGTCGAATAATTCTGTGTTTTGTTTTTTTAATTGAGGAGAAAACCAAATTTCCTCTAGTAACTCGTCAGCTGTTTTTTTACGTTTATTACCTGTTTCAGCCAGATTGTCGTTGTTTGGATATAATACACCTGTTGCTGTTTCCACTAAGTACTTAGCGCCTAATCCTGCAGCTCCTACTGCAGAGTGCCAATTACCAGTTTTGACAAAGTCTTTACCAAATTGTTTTATAGCACTTGTATCAGCTGTACGTATGTCTGTATCCGAAGTTGCAGCTTCATATGCTTTATCATGTACCTCTGCTATGCTATCGTCTGTATCTACAGGTTGTCCTCTATTTAATGGATTCCCTGGACCTAAGTATTTATGACCAGGAAAATTCATTTACTGGTATACATAACCTACATACCTACCTTTATAGATCACCTTATCTTATCTAGGGTCATAGGTTGAACAAACAAGATAACTGAACTTTTATAATATTTATTGATTACTAATTGTGCTCTCTTAAAGTATTTACATTATTCATTTATATGAAATGTTATATTTACAATTATATGCTTTTTTTTGTATGGGATTACAAATACATTAGTCTTTCTGTTATATACAATATTTACAATATTTACATGAAGCCAATCATGAAGTGGGGATTTTGTACCGTTTAAGGATCTCAGGCCAAAACAGCGGATATAGATATTTAGAGTATTCAGCCAGGAAGGGAGCAGATTTCCACCTATACCGTATCATCCTGTCATTGAATGCTTTATTTCTAGGGAAGACATTATTATTTGATAGGATGATAACCGGTGTTTTAGGAATTACGCTGTCCCCTTGATATTTTATCCGCGCTGCAAAATCGTCACCTCCGAACAACATTTTTATACTGTCTAAGGCTGAAGATTCTATATTTGGTTCGTTCCATAAAGCAACACGTTTGTCAAGTATGTCGTGGAATGGAAATGCATTTTGTCTGTTGAAGTTAGCAATATGTGCTGTATTAATGTAAAATGCCAAAATTGGGTCAAAAAAGAAGTTCTTCCCCGCACTTGGGTCCGATATAACCTCAAATGCGTTTTTCTTATTATATTGTCGTTCTAGTATTTTGTATAAGTTAGTTAAAAAGTTTGTAATTATTTCCTCATCATTATTAAATTGGTATTTCAACAATCTGATAGCAATGTCTGTACTGAATTGTGTATTGTAGTATTTGTCGTAAATGTTCCCGTTATATGCAGTAAAAATGGGTTGTTTACCTGTGTAAAGTTGTACTAAATCGTTATAGTTATAGTTAGAGAATGATGTTTCGAGATGACTTATTGCACGCTCGAAATTTTTATCTGATCGTATGACGTATTTAAAGCTTGCGTTTGTCTTCCATGCCGATGTGATAAAAATGTTCTTTATTGGACAGCATAAAACCTTTAGATAAAAATCTACTACCTGGTCTGGGTGAATTCCTATCTTGCGTCGCCTTTTGTTGGCGTGCTGTCATATCATACGAATAAATAGTGACAGTCAAGCTGCACTGAAGGCACTGGCATCGCATAGTGTCTCCTCAAAACTAGTGCTCGATTGTCACAATGCCCTAAGTGATCTGGGCAGGCGTAACAGGGTTACGCTTGTGTGGGTGCCGGGACATGAGGGCATTGAGGGCAATGAGAAGGCCGATGAGCTGGCAAGGAAGGGATCGGAGGAGATACTTCATGGTCCCGAGCCGTTCTTTGGTGTCTCAAAAAGCTTTGTCAAAAAGGTAGTAAATGCCTGGGAACAAGAAGAAATTCAAAAGAATTGGCAGGCTAAGCCAGGTATGAGGCAGGCAAAGCTACTTGTCCGGATCTCGAAAGATAGGGCAGGGTATTTCCTTCAACTAACAAGAATAGAATTAAGAAGGATAGTCGGACTTCTCTCTGGACATGGTCCGCTAAGAAAACACCTGTGCACGATGGGGCTAATAGAGGACCCTACATGTCGCTGGTGCCTCGAAGAAGAGGAAACCTCACAGCACGTCCTCTGCGAATGTGAGGCCTTGGCCTACAATAGGCTAGTGCACATAGGGAAGGCAATTGCTACGCCCAAGGACATAGCCGAGGCTACTCCCAAGGAGCTCAAGCTATACGTGAGGAGCTGCAAGCTAGAAAGGGAGTAAGACAGGGACGCAATTCACAATAGATCCAATAGGGTCGCGGTGAACAAGGGCTTAGGGCCCAGGTCCCTTTGTATTGTATTGTTGTATTATATTAAAAAAAAAAAAAAAAAAAAAAACTTGATATCTGGTCAAGTATCATGATGAACGGGTGCTTTTTCTTGATCTCAAGATCATCAGGACTTCATGAAAACCTAAATGTCCAATTTTATTTTGCAGTTCCTCTCTTCCTGTCGTTATTGACCTCATTGTGTCAGAATATTATATTTTTTTCTTCCCCAGGAAGCAGGAACATGGAAAAAAGTTTCCTCGAAGGATATTAAATTAGCACTATATGAAACTTGACCATGCTCCAAATTGGTGGTCAAGTCAAGGAACTCGTGTTCGCGTTTTTATCTCAACGAAGGATGCTTGATGTAGCAGAGGAATCAAACCAGTTTGTTTGTGGTACAAATATTTGCAGAATATTTTTTTGGACGATTAGCACTCTAAGAATCCTGGATTTTATGGCAAGAAAATGTCGGAATCTGTGTACTTATTTTTTATTATAATATTTGAATTTGTGTTTTCCTGTTTTTGTTTCTTCTTTACGTCAATTATATTTTTTATGTTACATTTGTATATTTAAATATATGTATCATCGTTATTCTGATGGGACAAAGTCCCAAAATAAAGTATTTTTTTCATTCAATCATACAAAATAAGGATGGAAAATCCGTGAATGAGGAAAGCTGATGATCTAGGAACGGGGGCTAAAACAGAATACAGTTGAATATGGATAATTCGAACTTCCATAATTCGAAATGATCTTTAATTCGAATATTTCACAAGGTCCCTTGAATTTAGTGCATAAATAATGTAAAAAATCGTGGTTAATTCGAATAAAATGTTGGTTAATTCGAATTTTTTACGAGTCTGAACCTCCAATGGGAAGCAGCCAATTTTAAATCTTGTCAACATATTTCCCCGATATTCATGATGGAGACGATGAAGCAGGTGGGCGATGAATTAACTGTTTTAGAATCTTTTGTGATCTCCGACAGGCTTCAATCGAAGAAGCAAAAAAACAATTTCAGATTTTTTTCAAAGACTTATTTTTGCTTCTTTGGAAAGTAATTTTTTATTTTTATTATTTTTTTTTTTTTTTAATTCGAACGTCCATTATTATTAACTACGAATAGACGTTAAAATTAAAAAAAAAGTTATTATTACTTATGTACTTAATCATTAATTTTTGTTTTTCTTTAATTAAAATTTATGTCTTTAATTAAAAACTGTGTGAAAATATAAGTTCGATTTTTTATCCCTTTATTTTCAAAAACGTTTGTAATTCGAATTTAGGATACTTTTTCATCAGTCCCTAGAGGTTCGAATTTTCCAAGTTCTACTGTAATTCATCTTGTGAAAGGAATGAAATGACAAGCACGACATTTTCCTGTCCAGAAAATCGAGTAAACAATTACGGCATGGAGGAGATGGTATCATGGGAGGATGAGCAAATTCTAAGCAGGTCTCTGAGGATAGTTCTGACTTCCTTCGACGGATAATGGTGACTATTCGCATATGGCATCGACCAGATTCCACGAATGATGCTTACTGAACAAGAATCACATCGGAATCTAATGAATGATTCCAAGCACGTAGACCAGATTCCTTCAAAGGTCGTCTTCAGGGCTGACGCATGTCTGGTGTAGCTTCGCAATGGCTTATAGTTCTACTCGAAATAGGCAATGGAAAAAATTCATAGGAAAACATCTTTATTCATTTATATTTTGTAGAGATCCAATCTTCTTAAATCCAATATCTTTCAGGCGGAAGGTCAATAATAAAGAATTAACAAAGTCAATTCATTTATTCTTGCTCTACATGTTTCACACCTCAGGTGCCTCTTCAGGAGCTGAAAAACTCAATAAACTAAAAACTTACAGCCTAATTGTATTAAGGCGAACCTTCCTGTACAATGGCCACGCTCAATATCACAGATTACTATTATCAGGCTGTGCCGTATGAAAAGTCAGTTTTAGACTTGCCGATTTCCTTCAAATGTCTTGAAACTGTCGTGGCTCCTACTCCGAGTTCTTTGGCATATTCCCTAGTGCTTTTTGAGGGACAAGTTTCAACCCTTTCTTACAGGTGGTCATTGTCAAGCTTGGTTTCTGGTCTTCCTCGCTCCTCGTTGTCAAGGTCAAAATTTCCACTTCGAAACATGGAAAACCACCGGTAAACAGTTCGTTCATTCATCGTTCCCTCCACGAACGCCGTGTTAATGTTCATACACACCTCAGCAGCGCTATGACCGAGCTTAAATTCATAACGAAAAATAATACGGATTTCCGTTGAAGTCATAATTTAAGTTTTATTTTTTTCTCAGAGGATCGTTCTCACAACACAGTACGCAAGTTACTGATTAAATAATAGGAATAAAATATCTTTAATTCTATATGAATAACAATGATGTTTGTAAATAATGAAATAAAAAGTCCGACTCGCAGGAACTGCGTCATCTTAGCGCGGTTCCGTTCATGTCCCTAGTGTCATTTGATAAGCTTAGAAAAGAAATAAAATTATTTTTTTTATATATCTCGTGAAAATTGTCAAAATCCTCTCGAACATCTCGAATAAAAGTGATATTAAGGCGTCATGGACACCGACAGTAGCTAACTTTTACACAGAAGCGGAAATTACAGAATCTGGCTCTCATTCTAAAGCAAAGCTCTATAAATCAATACAAAATATGCCTAATAAAGCCTTTCTAGAGGATACAGAAGCATGGGCGTATATGAGGGGGGGGGGTGAGGGGGCTGCTGCCCCTCCCGAAATTTTGAATTGATGATAAAAACTTGTCGCAAAACCCTTAAAAATGAATTAAATAAGATCACTTAGTTCATAAAACATATTTTATTTTACGTTTAATAGCGTTTTTGTTGCCTAAAACTATTCCAAGCTCTAAATATTTAGTATTCCATACCCTGGAAATGGTCTCAGCCCCCCCGAAATTTTACCAGCCCCACCCGAAATAGTTTTCTATATACGCCCATGTACAGAAGGTTCAAGAAGAAGTACAAGAAATATTGAGTAGAATACCCTGCCTAATAAAGCCTTTATAGAATAATATGCCGAATAAAGCCTATCTAGTAGATACAGAAGTACAAATAACAAGTCTTGACGAATAACAAGTCAATATATAGAATAATATACCTAATTAAGTCTATGGAGTAGATACAAATGGACCGAAAACAAGTCTTGATGCATCTTGTTTTTTTTCTGATTAAATTATTTTTAACAATATTTAGGATATAACCTGTGTTGAAAACTATTGATTGCTAATTGATGAATCGGTTTACAACTAAGTAGTCTTTATGAATATTTAGTATACAACCTTATGTTTGGATCTGAGTTTTTGGGGTGCTCTCCGCCTAGGCTTTGTATTTGTGTCGGCAGATACCTGGGGTATATTTACAGCTCTTGAGGATTAACTCTTAGCAGGTAAATATCCTGCGGACCTTATGTTTGTACAGGCACTGACCCCACTCCCTATTCCCTCATAGTATCTAACTGTTGTGAAGTTTATTTTTTGGATTTAGGACTTAATATATATATGTAGACTAAATCATAGCAATAAGTCTACCTCCGTCGTCGATTCTTAACTATGTAGACTCGCTACATAACACAGCAAAAACACGACATTTCATCGGAATCCCCTGCTTAATAAAACATATCCCAAAAAAAACATAAATGTGAAATAGAGGCCAAGTTCCTCCCCCACAAAGAAACACTCCCTTCCCCAAAAAGCGAGAAATATCTCCTCCAAAAAACGCCTTACCATCCTACACTCCAAAAAAAGTAGTATGAGTTGGTGTATTAGGTGTACCATATTTTCAACCAAAAATATTTGCCAATACAAGAGATGATACAAGAAAGAAATGTCCAAGTTCATTACTTGGAAGACCTCATAGTTACTTACTAAGAACAGTAAAGACACTTCAACTGACCTTTAAAAACAACAATAAAAATACTTATATCCATTTACTAAAATATCACATTCCTCAACCAGGTATATTCTTAAACTTGGCAATGTTTATTTTTCTCTCTAAATATAATTTCGGCACAAAAAAAACATTGCCAAGTTTAAGAATATACCTGGTTGAGGAAAGTGATATTTTAGTAACTGGATATAAGTATTTTTATTGTTGTTTTTAAAGGTCAGTTGAAGTGTCTTTACTCTTCTTAGTAAGTAATTACGAGGTCTTCTAAGTAATGAACTTGGACATTTCTTTCTTGTATCATCTCTTGTATTGGCAAATATTTTTGGTTGAAAATATGGTACACCTAATACACCAACTCATACTACTTTTTTTGGAGTGTAGGATGGTAAGGCGTTTTTTGGAGGAGATATTTCTCGCTTTTTGGGGAAGGGAGTGTTTCTTTGTGGGGGAGGAACTTGGCCTCTATTTCACATTTATGTTTTTTTTGGGATCTCTTTACTTTTTTCTAAGTATTAAATAAAATTTAGTTGCCACATACCTACTGGTTTTTTTACTTCATATAAAACCAGGGTCTTTGGATTCTGCATAAAGTTCTCCTTAATGCTTGATATTTGATACCAATAATCAACATACATACATCTAATCACTAGACTAGAAAAGTTAGAAGCTTTTCCAGATGACATTACTCTAGAGGTCAAATTGATTGCTCGCCTAACTAAACTATTACGCTGTAAAACACAGGAACCTCTTCCCGAGGATAAAGATCACCACAAGGAAAGTGTAGAAGGCCTTCAAGAAAAAGAAAAGAACCAAGACGATACATTTTGGGTTTGTGATCCTAAACTTTGTAATTTAGATGACTTTGAAAAACTTAGTATCTGCTTTCAAGTATATTATGCATTTAACCCTTACGACTTTATTTACAACATTTAAGAAAGAAGTCACACGTGTTGTTGTTAAGATGCATCGAAATGTTTCTTAAAACATCAAATATAGGTTCTCCTTACCAAGGCGATTCATTTGATACCCCACATGATGGGTTTCAGAAGGAATGATGGTTTTCCGATGGGACAAAAAGTACAAAACGTCATAGGTAATATGACACTCCCGTAACAAGACCTACCTGCGTGCCAAGTTTGGTCAAAATAGGCCAAACGGTGTGAATTTGTGTAAGGAGCGAAAATGCAGACAGACAGCTGAAAGAACTTTTTTACCTATCCTAGTGCATTTCCTGGCAGCGAAACGTGGACTCTGACCAAATAAATGAGGAGAGGTCTGTTGGTCTGGGAAAGGAGAGTCCTCAGGAAGATTTTTGGAGCCGTAAGAGAGCAGCACAGGTGGAGGATCAGAAGCAATGCCGAACTTACAGAAATGTATGGCGAGCCTGACATCCTCTATGTCATAAAGAAAGGTAGGCTACGGTGGTTAGGGCACATGGAAAGGATGGAACCCTGTAGGCTACCTAAATTGATGCTGAATGGTGCACCTGGGGGAAAAAGAAAGAGAGGCCGACCAAGACGGAGGTGGCTTGATGACCTGGAGGAGGACTTGCGGACGCTAGGGATCCGAAATTGGAGGAACCTATGAGCAAACCGCGTGGAGTGGAGCAGGATGGTGGCAGAGGCCCAGGTCCTACAAGGACTGTAGCGCCCAACAGTGAGTGAGTGAGTGAGTGCATTTCCTGTATCAAGACCCACCTGTGTCCCAAGTTTGGTCAAAATAGGCCAAACGGTGTGAATTTGTGTAAGAAACGAACATGCAGACAGACAGCTGAAAGTCCTTTTTTACCTATCCTAGTGCATTCCCCGGACCAAGACCTACCTGTGTGCCAATTTTGGTCAAAATCGGTCAAACGGTGTGAATTTGTGTAAGGAACAAACATGGAGACTGACAGCTGATAGACGATTGTGGCCTAGCCTTTGACACTACCCGGATAAAGACCTACCTGTGTACCATGTTTGGTCAAAATCGGTCAAATCGTGTGGATTTGTATAAGGAATAAACAGTTAGGCAAACAGCTGATAGACGATATTGAACTAGCCTATGATTCTCCCCGTATCAAGACCCATCTGTATCCCAAGTTTGGTCAAAATCGATCAAACGGTTCGGATTCATATAAGGGACAAACATACAGACAGACAGCTGGTGTACGATTTTTACCAAGCCTATATGCGCCTAAATGTTTCTTAAAACATCAAATATAGGTTCTTCATACCGAGACGATTCATTTGATACCCCACATCATGGGTTTCGGACGAAACGATGGGTTTACGAAGGAAGTACAAAACTGGCGCGCCCCCGCCCCGGAAGCAGCGTCAAACACAACTTTTCAGGATTTTTCGATTTTTTCCTTTAATAACACCTTAATATCTGTCATCCTGCAAAATTTCAAGTCTCTAGCATCATGGGAAGTGGCTAATAATTTTGACGAGTCAGTGAGTGAGTGAGTGAGTGAGTCCTATAAATCCCGATTTTCGATCGCTTACATCTCAGAAACTATTCGATGTAGAATTATGAAAATTTCCAGTTTTACTCACATCTAGTAGTATAATACCTGTGTAAAATTTCATAACTTTATCTTTACCTGGCTGAAAGTTATGAGAGAGTAAAAATCGGCTCTAAGACCTCCTGTAATATACACACAGTATGCTTAGGCCGGAACTTGGCCTGGCGCACTACCGTGCGCCTAGATATAGAATAATATGCCAAATGAAGTGGATGAAAATAGAGGAAAAACGCCGTTCGAGGTGGTAGAAAATCTTAAAGGCATTTCGCTCAGAAATCTCCGAAATATTGTTACTAATTTTACGTATACTGTTTTATAGCCAAATAGATTTATATTCTATAACCAATAAGAAAAAACTACTAACAATAAAAAAACTATGGGTAACAGATGAAAACAGGGAATACCAACAACAATTCTAAAGAACGAAATCAACACCAGTACTGTTATCTAGATATTCGTACGGCATCTTCTAATTCTAACAAACAAAATATTGATTCCCCCCCCCCCTATGGGGGAGGGAGGAACCGCGCTAAAAGGGAAGGGATTAAATCGCAAGGTAAACAAAATTGACATTTAATACGCTACAGCCTGATGCTCTATCGATTTTTCTCAGCTGATCGACGCTATGAGTAGGTAATAGTAACCTCATATTGGGCGTGGCCATTGTACAGGAAGGTTCGCCTTAATACACTTAGGCTGTAAGTTTTTAGTTTTTTGGCTCCTGAAGAGGCGCCTGAGGTGTGAAACATGCAGAGCAAGAATAAATGAATTGACTTCGTTAATTATTTTTTATGCGTGTATGTGTGTGTGTGTGTGTGTGTGTGTGTGTGTGTGTGTGTGTGTGTGTGTGTGTGTGTGTGTGTGTGTGAGCGTGGTTGTGTCAGGAGTGGCTTCAAAATTGAAAATAAAGTCTTTATATTAAATATCTTACAATTCACACACAATAATGATTTTCATCTTGCAATAAAAAAAAATTATTATTTTTTACTGTCGCAATTTGTCATTCTTTATTTTGTTATATTCTATACATTAAATTATGAAATCAATTATTTGGTCTGATTTAATTATTTATTTTATTTTATATTAATGTTATTATTAATTTCTTTTTTATTTTAATTTTTTTTTCTCATTTATTTTTTAATATTTTTTTTTATTTTTTTTTTTTTTAAATTGAATATAATGAATTTATATTCTTTACCCTTTATATAGTTTTAATTGATTGTTTTTATCTGAGAAAATCACCTTGCCGTTATGAAGCTCCATGAATAAATAAATAAATAAAAAACAAAAAAAAATTTGTATTGACCTTCCGCCTGAAAGATATTGGATCTTTATTTATTTACTAGTTTTGCCCACGACTTCGTCCGTCTAATTGGATATATCTTTTGGTTTATTTTCGATTATAAACGCTGTCGTATGGGTATTTAAAAAAAATCTAGGCGCACGGTAGTGCGCCAGGCCAAGTTCCGGCCTAAGCATACTGTGTGTATATTACAGGCGGTCTTAGAGCCGATTTTTACCCTCTCATAACTTTCAACCAGGTAAAGATAAAGTTTTGAAATTTTACACAGGTATTATACTACTAGATTTAAGTAAAACTGGAAATTTTCATAATTGTACATTGCATAGTTTCTGAGATATAAGCGATCGAAAATCGGGATTTATAGTTCTCACTCACTCACTCACTGACTCATCAAAATTATTAGGCACTTCCCATGATGCTAGAGACTTGAAATTTTCCGGCGTGCCAGTTTTGTACATCCTTCGGAAACCCATCATTCCGTCCGAAACCCATGATGTGGGGTATCAAATGAATTGTCTCGGTATGAAGAACCTATATTTGATGTTTTAAGAAACAATTAGACACATATAGGCTCGGTAAAAATCTTATACCAGCTGTCTGTCTGAATGTTTGTTCCTATTACAAATCAGTACCGTTTGACCGATTTTGGCCAAACTTGGGACACAGATAGGTCTTGATACGGGGAGAATCATAGGCTAGGTTAAATTGTCTATCAGCTGTCTGTCTGTCTGTCTGTTTGTCCCTTATACAAAATACAAATACACACCGTTTGACCGATTTTGACAAAATTTGACACACATTTCGGTCTTTCTCCGGGTAGTTTCATAGGTTAGTCAAAATCGTCTATCAGCTGTCTGTCTGCATGTTTGTTCCTTACACAAATTCACTCCATTTGACCGATTATGACCAAACTTGGCACACAGGTAGGCCTTGGTCCGGGGAACGCACTAGGCTAGGTAAAAAAGGTCTTTTAGCTGTCTGTCTATATGTTCGTTCCTTATACAAATTCACACCGTTCGGCCTATTTTGACCAAACTTGGCACGCAGGTAAGTCTTGATACGGGAGTGTCATATTACCTATGACGTTTTCTACTTTTTGTTCCATCGAAATGCCATCATTCCTTCTGAAACCCATCATGTGGGGTAACAAATGAATCGCCTTGGTAAGGAGAACCTATATTTGATGTTTTAAAAAACATTTAAACATCTTAACTAAAACAGTTGTGACTTCTTTCTTAAATGTAGTAAATAAAGTCGTAGGGGTTCACTGCATAATATACTTCAAAGCAGACACTAAGTTTTTCAAAGTCGAGCCATCTAAATTACAAAGTTTAGGATCACAAACCCAAAATGTATCGTCTTTGTTCTTATATTTTTCTTGAAGGCCTTCTGCACTTTCCCTATTGTGATCTTTATCCTCGGGATAAGGTTCCTGTGTTTTACAGTGTAATAGTTTAGTTAAGAGAGCAATCAATTTGTTCTCTAGAGTAATGTCATCTGGAAGAGCTTCCAACTTTTCTAGTCTAGTGATTATATGTATGTAGGTTGATTATTGGTATCAAATATCAAGAAGAGAACCTTATGCAGAAGCCAAAGACCCTGGTTTTATATGAAGTACAAAAGCCAGTAGGTATGCGGCAACTAAATTCTATTTAATACTTAGAAAAATGTAATGAGATCCCAAAAAAAACATAAATGTGAAATAGAGGCCAAGTTCCTGCCCCCACAAAGAAACACTCCCTTCCTCAAAAATATCCCCTCCTAAAACCCGCCAAAAATGCCTTACCATTCTACACTCCAAAAAAGTAGTATGAGTTGGTGTATTAATTCAACCAAAAATATTTGCCAATACAAGAGATGATACAAGAAAGAAATGTCCAAGTTCATTACTTGGAAGACCTCATAGTTACTTACTAAGAACAGTAAAGACACTTCAACTGACCTTTAAAAACAACAATAAAAATACTTATATCCAGTTACTAAAATATCACTTTCCTCAACCAGGTATATAACTTGGCAATGTTTTTTTTGTGCCGAAATTATCTTTAGAGAGAAAACTAAACATTGCCAAGATTAAGAATATACCTGGTTGAGGAAAGTGATATTTTAGTAACTGGATATAAGTATTTTTATTGTTGTTTTTAAAGGTCAGTTGAAGTGTCTTTACTGTTCTTAGTAAGTAACTATGAGGTCTTCCAAGTAATGAACTTGGACATTTCTTTCTTGTTTCATCTCTTGTATTGGCAAATATTTTTGGTTGAATTAATACACCAACTCATACTACTTTTTTGGAGTGTAGAATGGTAAGGCGTTTTTGGTGGGTTTTAGGAGGGGATATTTTTGAGGAAGGGGGTGTTTCTTTGTGGGGGCAGGAACTTGGCCTCTATTTCACATTTATGTTTTTTTTTGGGATCTACTTTACAGCAATGCTTTTCTATAGACGATATTAGGCGTATACACATCGGGGATCGAGCATACAGGCTGCTAGGATTGCTAAAACGTGACCGAGCCACTAAGCTGACTCCTCAGGGATTGTTAAACCCAAGAATGTATAGAGTGTCTGATAAAAAGAAAACAATTCTAAGAATCCTTGTTTTGGGTACTATTGCATTGATAATGGCCCCCAAATAGTATTTTCCCATATATCTTCCATGTACAGACAGCAATCCGTTAGAATTTTATTAGATGTTTAGATAGATTGCGGCTGGTAGTGGCAAGTTGGTAATTTGGGTCTAGAATAAACCCCCCCCCCCCTCCTAATAAACCGATTTAGTTTATTTTTAAAACATATCTTTCTATTAATATTTCCACAACGATTAGCGAGTTTCGTTGCAATACAACAATAATTGCGACCGGTATGGGCGAATAACTAATTTGGGTCTGGTGTAACACCCCCTCCAGATGAATCAAGTTTGCTGGTTAACGAACTCGTTCAATCATTTGCTAGGGGAATACTATATACCAAATTTTGTGACTAAAAACAAAAAAAAAAAAAAATATGGTGTGTATCGTGTTAACGATGATTCATGTTCTACGTGATTCTTTACATGGGCATAACTTTTTTATTTATGAACCGATTGACATGAAACATACACTAAATGTTAAGTGAAGCTTACCGAAATATATTAGTGAAAACTGCAACTAAATCGGATAAGTCGTTTCTGGGATTAGCGCGCACAGATAAACAGACAAGCAGGCAAACAGGCAAACAGACTAACAGATAAAAAGACAAACAGAAAAACAATTCTAAAAATCATTGTATTGGGTACTATTACGCCCCTAGTGTTATTTGCCCTAATATCTTCCATTTACAGACAGCGATCCGTTAGAATTTTATTCTATGTATATGTAGATTACGGCTGGTAGTGGCAAGTTGGTAATTTGGGTCCCGAATAAACCCCCCTCCTTATGCACCGATTTAGTTTACTTTTACAACATATTTTTGTACTGATATCTGATGAATATCAGACACCTTGACTAATTTTCTTCAACTGAATCCGTCTTTTCTAAGTAGGTACCTAAACAAAAAAATGAGTTACAAAAGACAGTATTATCCACTTTTGAGGAAAAACGTTACGGATATCGTCACAAATTGAACCAAGAATTACTATTATCAATGCAACTAATGTTGTCCAATGTTTGTTTCAAGAAAAAAAGCCCTCAATATGTAGGCGCCATCTTTCCGAAGTCTACGTAACCCCTGTGAGATTATGCGCTGTTTGCATCGCTGTCCCGACAACTGTAACGCTTTGTACTCAACATTTTTACCATAGAGAGGGTTCAAACATTTACAGCACACACCCTACCTTGATTGAGATTTTTACACACCTATTCAGACTAGGATCAAATCACGATTTTTTGGTTACCTGGACATGAAGGCATTTCACTGATCACTACTAATAGACTTATTAGCAAAAACTCCAATTCAAAGATCTCTACCTCATCTGAACAAAATTACGAGCCTGTGGCAAATTGCAAAAGACGACCACAGCATGGCCGAAAAAAAAACCTAACGAGACGAGACTAAGTTATTCTGACAAGACTTCGCTTAGGACACAGTTTACTAACGCACTCCTATCTAACGGAACGACAAGACAGACCTGTATGCGCATGTTGTAACGAGACATTAACAGTTAAACACATACTTACTGACTGCAGATTACTAGACCACCTAGCAATTCAACATGCCTCTTTAGATAACTGCAGGAGTTCAATTGCGCACGCGCGAACGTTGGCGGAAATATCTCCCTGCACTTTTCTTTCTGTTCCTCCATTTGCAAAGCCCTTTAATGATCAAACACTATAAAAACTGATTATGTCTCGCTTAAAACTAGAGAACACTTTGAGAGTTAAGATAAGGGAGATAATTTATATAATATCCTAGGTGTTACCCGGCATGCTATGCTACACCTCCTTTCTGCATCTATAAAAGCAAAAATAAATTGGAAACTAAATAATTAATATTAAAATCTAATAACGCAATTCTGTAACTATTTGGGTTCATTGTTTCGAACTCGTAGACTATTTTGGCCTATACTACGACACTCTCCGTACCATGACCTACCTGTGTGCCAAGTTTGGTCAAAATCGGTCAAACGTTGTGGATTTGTATAAGGGACAAACATACAGACAGACAGCTGGTAGCCGTTTTTGACTTATACTACGAGACTTCCCGTATCACGACCTACCATTATTCCATGTTTGGTCAAAATCGGTCAAACGGTGTGGAATTGTATAAGGAACAAACGGACGAACAGACAGACAAGTGATTTTTATATATACATAGATTTTCCAATGGCCGCTCTCGGCACCAGCCGAGGCACCCTGTCTTGGACGAGGCCTAACTTAGGCCCTTTGGGGGCGAGGTTAGCTCAGTGGTAGAGCACTGGAATCATATGCTGGAGGACCTGGGTTCAAATCCTGAGGAAGTACTAACGATTTTTATCTTCTAGTGTCTTCGTTCATGGGTTGAATTCGGCCTCCCTGACAATCCCTAGGTCAACCCAGCCTTTAATTAATCCATTAATGGGTACCTTGGTGCTAATGACCTTATTAGTTGAAGCAGCAAGGGGAAAATCAGGCAGCCGGAGCATAGTACTGACCACACTATCTCCCTAGTGTGCCATATGGTCATGAATCAGCAACCTCTATAGTATCTGCCCCTCAGGGCTCTCGTGGTCTGTTACGGGACTGATATTTATTTATTTTTCAATACTTAGCTAAAGCTAAGGCTGACGTTTAAACGTTTTAAATTTTATAGTGATAAGATTATGACAGAGAATTTGTACCGCCAATTTTCTGCCGGGAATATAGGCTACGCCCTAGTCCCTCCATCTAACCATCCATTTGAACAGGTAACACAATAGTTTAAATTGTCCTCAGCCTTAGCTTTGGTTAAGTATTGATAAATATTAAACACTATCTCCCTTGCCTGACTTCTCATAGCCTTCCCCTAGTCCTAAACGAGACATAATCAGTTTTTATTGAGTTTCATGTAGTGCGTTGCTCATTTAAATAGTAATGCAAATGGTAGACCCATCGGGAATAATTCCCCCAGAATTTCGCGCATGCGGGATTTGAACTATTTAATTTAAATGAACGGGCTATAACTCATCTTAAATCAATCAATACATTCAAAAATATATATCCCTCCCCCACCTTTTCTCCCCTCTCTAACTTTTTTCCAACATTTTTTACATTAATATATTTTCTTACGATTTGTAAAATTCATTGATAAATAATTTAATCTCTCTCTCTCTCTCTCTCTCTCTCTCTCTCTCTCTATATATATATATATATATATATATATATATATATAAATCACGTGTCTGTCTGTTTTTCTGTTTATTTATTTGTTTGTTTGTTCCTTAAACAAATCTACACCGTTTGACCGATATTGACCAAACTTGGCACAAAGGTAGGTCTTGATACGAGAAATCTTCTAGGCTATGTCAAAATAGACAAATTTCAAAATTTGGTCAAAAGATCAAACGTTTTGTTCAAGAAAAATTGGCTACACTGAACCATTCAGATTGTGACGGCCATTTTGAATCGACTACTACTGGCCTCTGTCGGCTGTTAGATGAAGTACTGTTGTGCTGGCCTCTGCCGGTATCATTATGAACTAAAACAAATTCACATCGTTTGACCAATTTTCGTAACTGGGTATAGACAAGTAGGTATCAAGTAGATCTTGATACGAGGAGAGTCATAGACAGAAAGTAGGTGTAGCATGGCACACTGGGTAACAGCTAGTGATTTATAAAATGTACTGTTGTATAATTACGATTTCTACAATACGAATATATTATATCGTTTGTATAATGTATTTATACACACAACAAGATACATTGCTGTAGCGTAAATCGCCAAAAAATGCAGAACTATAAATAAATAAATAGAAAAAAGTTTTAAAAGTCTCCGCTCCAGAATTCTTGTGCGCAAGTGGATACAATCCTGTGGCATTATGTTGTACCTGATTTCTTGATAATGCAAAGAATGTGGCGGTATTGGCTTCCGACAAGACAAGACAAATCGGAGAGCATATTCTTGTGCGCAAGTGGATACAATCCTGTGGCATTATGTTGTACCTGATTTCTTGATAATGCAAAGAATGTGGCGGTATTGGCTTCCGACAAGACAAGACAAATCGGAGAGCATATTCTTGTGCGCAAGTGGATACAATCCTGTGGCATTATGTTGTACCTGATTTCTTGATAATGCAAAGAATGTGGCGGTATTGGCTTCCAACAAGACAAGACAAATCGGAGAGCATATTCTTGTGCGCAAGTGGATACAATCCTGTGGCATTATGTTGTACCTGATTTCTTGATAATGCAAAGAATGTGGCGGTATTGGCTTCCGACAAGACAAGACAAATCGGAGAGCATATTCTTCTTTGAGTCCTTTTCAAACCATTGCTCTTTTATTGAAGGGGTCGCGACCCCGGTCGGCGCCAAGCAAAATTTTTTAAACCTTAACTGTAGCTGCTATATGTTGGATATTATGTGGGACTATCGGTCTATGAGGCAAATGCTACTATAATGACTACAAGCTCTGTATACTACTTAATCTTGTTGCCCCTAACCATTTCAACTGATTGTCCCATATAATATTCAACATATAGCAGCTATAGATAAGTTTTCTTAAAAATGTTGCTTGGCACTATTTTGTCCCGATCCCTTCAATTACTATCATAGGTCGCAAACGTATATCGTTTCCTGGTATGACGTTTATCCGTTTCCTACAAAACTTCCTGTAAGTAAACCATACGTTCCGACGTCCATATCCTCAGACGTCCATCGGCCTCCTGAGTCCTTGGCCTGGTCTATCGTGTGTCCAAGGACTGACACGTTACGACGACCAACTACCGGAACTTCTCCTCTACGATTACCTAGATAGGAGATTGCGCGACATCCTTGGTAGCTAACCACCATCTCGGTGGTTATTCACTCGACTCTTGTATGACGGGAGCAAACCAATCGGCGTACCGGAAGACAATTTTAGGCCATTAATGGCAATGTCGTGAGGGAAATAACTACTGGCCTTTTATTGCTTCTAAGGCATTTAAGGATGTTTATCCAGTGGGCGAAGGCGGTACAGTGGGCGCCATTATAGGGGATTATGTTTCAGTATCTCATAATTTCCATTTTTCGAGGCCGATGATTTTACAAGGAATAATTCTTTCATTACATTATCAGATAATTGTACATTCAGAAATCTCTCTATTCATTCCTATTCTGATAACACAATAACTTAAGAATCCTGAATCAGTCTTTACTACTTTCATTTGCAGTTGTCTGATTTTGAATCCATGGCACTTTCCAAACGTCATGCTTCCCATCAGCTGAAATACATTCCATCAACTTTAATACCTCCCATCATCTGAAATATGTCCCATCAGCTTAAATACATCCCATCAGCTGAAATACCTTCCACCATCTGAAATACCTCCCATCAGCTGAAATACCTTCCATCATCTGAAATGCCTCCCATCAGCTTAAATACCTCTCAGCAGCTAAAATACTTCCCAACAGCTGGAGTACTTCCAATCAGCTGAAATAACTCCCATCAACTTAAATACCAACCATCAACCTAAGTACCTCCCATCAGCTGAAATGCTTCCCATCTGCTGAAATACTTCCCATCAGCTGAAAGTCTTCCCATCAGCTGAAATACCACCCATCAACTTAAATAACTCCCATCAGCTGAAATGCTTCCCATCAGCTGAAATACCTTCCACCATCTGAAATACCTCCCAGCAGCTGAAATACCTCCCATCAGCTGAAATACCTTCCATCATCTGAAATGCCTCCCATCAGCTTAAATACCTCTCAGCAGCTAAAATACTTCCCAACAGCTGGAGTACTTCCAATCAGCTGAAATAACTCCCATCAACTTAAATACCAACCATCAACTTAAGTACCTCCCATCAGCTGAAATGC
The DNA here is from genome assembly GCA_946811695.1 of Gonocerus acuteangulatus. Taxonomy (NCBI): domain Eukaryota; kingdom Metazoa; phylum Arthropoda; class Insecta; order Hemiptera; family Coreidae; genus Gonocerus; species Gonocerus acuteangulatus. The sequence goes on from OX328127.1 coordinate 90,104,074, forward strand.
TTCCCATCTGCTGAAATACTTCCCATCAGCTGAAAGTCTTCCCATCAGCTGAAATACCTCCCATCAACTTAAATACCTCCCATCAGCTGAAATGCTTCCCATCAGCTGAAATACCTTCCATCAACTTAAATAACTCCCATCACCTGAAATGCTTCCCATCAGCTTAAATACCTCCCATCATCTAAGCGCGCTGCTTTAGATATCTTATTTCCGTTCCACTCCCGCGTGACGTTCTCAACCGGTAAAGTCAAGGCTATTGCATGTTAAATACTGAAATTGAATATGAGCAAACAGACCTGATTAGTGTTTGACATATTCTTATATGTTAAATTAAATAGTACCCCAAAATCGCAAGAATCATTTCTAGAATATGCAGAAGATCCAACCCTTAATTTTTTGAAAAGCGTCTACACATTTTGCACCCTCAGATGGCTCTTCATAAGTCTAAAACCTTGTAATCCTAATGGAACGTAGACGAAACTTCAGCTAACAGGACCACGTCATAAATATGTAGAATCATTTTAATAAATTGAGGATTATGTAAATGTAGACCTTCTGCTTAAACAAGACAATATTCCTATATATCTTTATACAAGTAGGAATCCGTCAGATGTTCTGTAGATTGTTTGAAGATTGTAGGATCAGCTGGTATTAATATGTCAGAGCTCTGAGCTTTCTAAAACTATTAATATTGCTGTAACTTCTCTTTCCACATAGTTCAAGGTCGGTTAATCCTTCTGGGATTCTTTTAGAAATTCCAGTTATCATCTATCTTACAATATCAACAAGAACATTATTTTTCAGTGTCAGCTGATATATGTATATATATATATATATATATATATATATATATATATATATATATACTAATGTATAACTTTCAGACCATCAGAACCTCTCCTAGATACCTAGGTTCCTAGGTTTCAAAATTTCATAGATACAAAATGACGGCAATTTGGGAGTGGCTTACAAGGGGAGAATTCAGTGGTGTGGTCACCGATTTGGTCCATTTTTTTATTTTGGTGATTCTGCATCTATCAATAGTCTGCACGTAGCCGAGCGTTTCGTCCAATGGGCCTTAGGAGGCGAGAAATAAAACAAAATAGTTTGAGGAGGCCCGGTGGCCGTGATTGTTGAGGCGTGAGCACTTAACACTCTGTGCCAAGGGTCGTGGGTTCGATTACCACTATGGGGTGGAGGCTTTTCTTTAGAAAAAAAGAAGGCACGGCACCCTATGCTGGCTAGAAAAGGGCGGTAACCTATAGATAACCCGTGCTAAAATCCGTAGTTAATAATAATGGACGTTAAAATTTAAATAAATAAATAAATAGTTTGAAAATGGTTTTCTTTATTTTTTTTAATATTTATTTTATGAGCTTTTCGCAACTATAGCGACTTGCTCAGAACAAACATTACATATATATACATACATACATACATCAACAATAAATTATACATCATCATTATTATATATATACATCATATTATACAAATATACATTACACTATGTTTATATAGTTTATTCTACTTCTAGACATAGGAGAATACTATTCTACTTATTTCTTTAATCATACAATAGTAGGATATACGAACAAATTATACAGATTAAGATATAATAGAATAAATACAAATATAAATACAAAATATATAAATACAAAATGCATACAAATATGCATGCACACCAGTACACACCTGCATACACACACACACACACATGCACTTTATATTATTTTTTGTATATAAATAAACAATGGTATATTTTTTATATAACTAATAATGGTATATATAAACAAATCTCTATGGGTTGTTTTCACTCTTCTTCCTTTCTAAATTTATGCTATAATCTGATTAGTAAGTTTGTCTTGTTTAGGTAGTTCAATATCTCATCGATATATTTGCTTCCATCGCCGAGTAATTCAGTCATATTGTAAGGTAAGTCATAGTTTTGTCGCTGAACATTCAGTAAGTATGTGCTTTATAGTCAGCGGTGTGTTACACTGTGTACATGTCGGTCTGTCCTGTCTTGTCATGAGATAAGAGTGTGTCAGTCGGGAATGGCCAATTCTTAAGCGGCATAATATCACTTCGTCTCTTCTATTATCCCTTTTGCTTGAAGTCCATTCACTTACTGTTCGTTTGATTTCTAGAAGTTTGTTATCCGTCGTCATGTGCCAGGCTTGTTCCCACTTCTCTGTAACAAATCTTCTGGCTTCAGTTTGCATATCTTGTAATGTAACTCCGTGTATGTCTAGTTGGTTTTGTCTTGCCGTCGTCCGAGCCAGTACGTCAGCTTGACTGCTTTTTCCTATGTCCTCATGTCCTGGGAGCCAATATATTGTTATTTCTTTATTCGTCCGGTGTATCTGTTCTAGTATGTTCATAATGATGGGATTGTCGTTGTACATGTTTTGTAGTCCATGTATTGAGCTGAGTGAGTCCGTAAAAATCGTTATTTTTGGTTGTTGAATGTGGTGTGCATTTTCCAGTGCAAGGTGAATGGCGTGCAGCTCAGCAGAATAAATACTTGTACTTTTTGTTAGTTTTCTTTATTTATGAAGTTTGTAAATTGATATCGACATGATTTTTCCATCAAATTATTTGTTTTAGAAAATAGATGAAAGGAAAATGTTCTCAAAATAAAATTAGAATTTAAACTTTTTAAGTTGTGCCAATATCCTAATCACTAAAAGTGATTGGAGAATCGGTGAAGTTTTCAATTTTAGTTTGAGTTTTAGAGGTGATTACTTCTAATATTTCGACTCATAAAGGTGGAAGTCATAGAAGTACCTTACCTGGACGCCTATTTTCAGTTTTACTTATCTACATAATTGTCCAAAAATTTGGCCAGAAATTGATTTCAGGTGAAATTTCGTGTAACTTATTCGAGGATTCGACTTATTGAAGATCGTCACGTTGAGCTGAGTGTACCAATTTTTCTATTACAAGGGATCGGATTCTTAAGTTTTCACCTATTTTTTTCCTTTCTGCTAAACATGATAATGATAGGTTTTTTATACGATTCGCGTCTTCTAGTATCATTCACGCAAAGGAAGAACCTAAAAAAACCTATTCAGGATGATATCACCTAAAATAACCTAAATAACGATGGAATGACCTAGACAGACCTAATCTTTAAAATACAACCTATTCAGGGTGATATCACCTAAATAACGATGGAATGACCTAGACAGACCTAATCTTTAAAATACAACCTATTCAGGGTGATATCACCTAAATAACGATGGAATGACCTAGACAGACCTAATCTTTAAAATACAACCTATTCAGGGTGATATCACCTAAATAACGATGCAATGACCTAGACAGACCTAATCTTTAAAATACAACCTATTCAGGGTGATATCACCTAAATAACGATGGAATGACCTAGACAGACCTAATCTTTGAATTATAAAATACAATTCCATGAACTCATTTCCTTGATCAAACAAATATTCTTAAAAGCATCTTCCCGGGTCCAGACGATCAGGGAAATTTTACTAGGAGTGTCACTTCCACCAGAACCCATTATACTAGGATTGTCACTTCCACCAGAACCCATTTTACTAGGAGTGTCACTTCCACCAGAACCCATTTTACTAGGAGTCTCACTTCCACCAGAACCCATTTTACTAGGAGTGTCACTTCCACCAGAACCCATTTTACTAGGAGTGTCACTTCCACCAGTACCCATTTTAACACGCTGGGGAAAAATAAAAACAGTTCTTCTGCCTATTTTAGTTTAATATTTTCCCTTTTTAATTAATATTTTTCGATAATTTAATTATTTTGTTTTTAACATAGTTAAGTACCTTTCTGTAGGCAGTGAAATTCTTCCTGATCTTTAGAAGTTGGAACTCTTTAGCAGGGAAACTTAAAAATGTACTTTACAATTTTTTTCCAATTGTTTTGCTTTATGTTCTTATTTTTTTTTATTAATGTATGTTTTATTAAATTATTTATTTTTTTAAACATTGCTTTATTTCTAAAATGTATTTTATTTAAATAAATTTCATTCACTTTTTTTTAAATAAATATTTTGTTGAATATTTGGACGACTTATTCTTTTTTTAAAATAATAACTCGTATTTCCGTTTTATTTTTATTTGCTCATCTTTTTTTTCCTTCTCAATATACTATTCTATAAAATAAGGTTATTTGTTGTTTATTTTTATGTCACTATATATACATATTAATTTATCAATTATAAATTAATCAAAATTATTCATGATAAATTATAATAGATTGAACTTATTCTTCGAACCTAATGAAATATTTTTATCGCCTAAAAAAACATTAAATGGATTTTTAAATAAAAAACCCAATAAGGCCTATTTTTCGGACCCATTCAAAACATTTTTATCGCCTAAAAAACCGAATTTTTAAATAAAAACCGAAAAAGACCTATTATACCTCTTGCAAAAACCTAATTAGGTGTTTATTTTATCCTAAAAATCCGGTCCCTAGTTATTACTAAATGCAAAAAAAAAACCAAAAAAAAAACATTTTGTTAAAGCAACTTAAGCTTAAAAATTATTTATTCTGAAGGATATATGAAAATATTAAAACGTTTGAGAAAGGGAGGGGTCCTGGGAAATATGCTAATAATGAACGAGGCAGAAATCTTCAGTGCTGTCATTACCTGAGTCCCAGTTCTCAGAAGGTTTGTAATACGCAACGTCAAGTTGGATTGCGCAGAAGCAGACTTTACTAAGGACACTTGAAGGATTTACTTCTAAAAAAAGGTAAGATGACATATTCAAGATTCTCAAGATATTAAACCCAGAATTAATGGGATTCGTTACGGACGGAGCTGGAGAAATTGACGAGAAATATCAAAGGAGTATTTTTCAAGGAGCGTAGAGTGAAGAATAAACAGGCAGCAAAAGAAAACCAGGGGAGGAGATATGTAAACAAGTTTGACAAGTTTGGCCATCGGATTGGATCGGGTCGGGTCGGTACCAATATAGGCACCTTTATGGAGATGCATGTGTTTGTTTTTCTTCCGACAGCCGGAGGCTATCGGATCGGGTCCAACATAGGTGCTCCCTTAAGCGGGTTTCCTCCCGATGGATGGAAGGAGGAAACGTGATATAAAGTGGAGAATGTAAACCCTGCAAGGTGTTTGGATTAGAATGCCAAAGGCGATGTACATAAAAAGAGAAATGAGAGGTATTATTATCTGCTCTGCTTGGAGCTCGGAAAAAGCTCTTCAGACGGAGGGGGGGGGGAGTAAACCAATTAGCCAGCAGAATGCGCTTGAAGCAATTATTCATTTGTCCCGCCATTACCCTTGAGTCCAGCGAATCAAGCATTCTTGAACGTCACAAGAAGTTTTCCTTCCTTTCTAATTGCCAAACATTTATCTTAGGATTTATGACATTCGCAATTGGCGTATAAATATCAAAACTATATTTTGCATCTAAATAGTGTCCTTGAGAAGCTAGGGGATTGCATAACTCAGTATAGGACTAAGTGGTAAATAAAATTAAGCTCGGGTGAAATAGATGTGAAGACCGTCAAAAACGACCGTCTAAAACGACTATAGAAAAAGGAAATCGCTCCATTGGACGCTTTTAGACAAACAAATAATACAAATCATTGTTTTAATGTTGTAATTGGGAATAACCGTTCAGGAAATTTAAGGAAATCTTTTAAGCCAAAATTCATGAGGACTTGATATGTTACAATACACTTGGTATTGCCATTGCCAATCAGTTATCATTTTCTCCAGCAACAATCTTACCGAGAAGCAAGTTAGGAGAATTGGCCTGTAGCTTCGGCTGTATTCCAAGAGCTTTACAAAGTTTGAATTTTATTACTGTAAATCCAATAAACATTAGAAAAAAAAAATCAGTCCTGTAACAGGCAATGAGGGCCATGAAGGGCAGATACTATAGAGGTATCTAATTCAAGACCGTACGGCACACTAGGAAGATAGTGTGGTCAGTATTATGCTCTGGCCGGCTGATTTTCCCCTTGGCTGCTTCGACTGCTAGAGCCATTAGCACCAAGGTACCTATTAACAAATTAATTAAAGGCTGGATTGGCCTAAAGACGGTCAGGGTGGACGAATCCAACCCATGAACGAAGACACTAAACGATGAAAATCTTAAGTGCTTTGAACTGAGCAGGTCCTCGAGCATGTAAGCCCACTGCTCTACTACTGAGCTAAACTTACCCCCAAAAAAACAAATATGTTTTAAAAATGTGTTTAAATATTTTTAAATTAATTTCCCTATACTTTCGCTAATTTTTCCTTTAACTTTATCATTTTAAAATAAATGATTAACAAAATGTCTCGCAAAGCTTTAGAGATTTAGTTAAATAATATTCTGGGGTTTTTCCTGAGCACAAATGTATGAAGGAACCATTATTCAGCAAACTAAGGGTATTTTATTCTACTTTTTTTTTCTTTTTTTTTTTTATTCCAGTTGATAATTTATGCTGGAGAATTCATTAAATGACTATGAGTTAGATAGTCATATGTTGACTGATTAATGTAGTCACATGATTAGTTATTTCTTTTCGATTAGCTTTGTGGCCCTGAGTGTAGGCATATTTATGATTTAAGAGAGACAGGGAGAGAGAATTATTTTATTGGCTGGTCCCTCGGTCCGCCATTAATAAAAAAACGACAACAAATTATCGCTAATCACAAGGAGACTATCTGTGCTGATGATACAGCCATTTTTCCTCCTTCCCTGATCCTGAAACTAATTCCTTACACCTGCAGGAACATCTAGAGTCTGTTGAGGATTGGTGCAACAGGTGGAAAATCAAGGTGAATCCAGAGAAATGCAGACTTAATAAGAGGGCTTGTTATTACTAGACAGTAGACTCACACCCGACTGAAAAGACAGGAACTGAGATAGGGACTCTCACGACGACTACTGGGACCTTCATCAAAACTCCTAACACGGAACAAACTCACTATTTACAAAACTATTATCAGACCCATTTGGTCTTACGGACTTGAACACTGGGGAACAACCCAAACTTCAGATATACAGAGAACACAGGCATTCCAATCCAAAGTCTTACGCAAAATAGTTAAGGCCCCCTTCTACGTTTCCAATAAAACCCTTCATCATGACCTCAACATCCCTTTCATCCATGAACTGGCTAAATCCCGATTCCTAACCTTCCACTCCAAACTATCTGCCCTTCCCAATCCCAGAGCTCAATCCCTCTCCTCTCAATCCCACCCCGAAAACCCTCCTAGGAGGCTAAAGAGATCTTGGCCTCGTGATCAACTTCGTACTTAAAGGACAAATAAAAGTTCTGAACTAGGAAGTGTCAATATTGATTGGCTTCTTCCGATATCCTTGTTTAATTTTGTTTTTCTTGTTTTATTATCATCAGTAATTTCTTTTCTTTCTTAATTATTATAATTTTCTTTGTTTATCATTTATGTATATATTATTATCATTACTTATTTTTTAATTTCATTATGTGTGATCATAAATAAACTCATCAGATTTAACCAATGTACTTAATTATGGTACAGATGTTAAATAAACATATTTAATATATATATATATATAACAACTTATTGTTAAACATTTGTATTATTCCTGGAATCTACTCTCTAAAACAAATGATTTAGTAAAATAATCATGTCGATATCATTTTCCAAACTCGAGATATAAAATAATGAATTTTAAACCTATTTTATTTTATTTTTTAGCTACTAAGGCGCATTGGAAGAAACGCGCCTTAGTAGCTAAAAAAATTTTTCGACGTATAATTAACAGAAAAATTATTTCGTTTATAGTCTTCTGCTCAAATTCAGGAACCTAAATATGCATTAGGTCCACCCGACAAAACTATGTAACTTACTGTATAACATGTAGTCTTCTTTTTCGTACATGGCCTTCGCGCATGCGCGAACGCCAGCGGACACTTTTTTGTAACGCTTCGGTCCACGCGACAAACCTTTGTAATGTACTCTATAACATACTGTCTTCTTTTTCATAAATGTCCAATGCGCATGCGCGAACGCTACTGCACATGCGCGAACGCTACTGCACATGCGCGAACGCTACTGCACATGCGCGAACACTTCTGCACATGCGCGGACACCACTGCGCATGTGAGAACGCCAGCTGACACTTTTTTGTAACGTTTTTTTTTTTTCAGTTTAGTCACCGCTAAAGCATATTTATGCTATAAATCTGGATGATGCTAAGGATGGCGTGCGTAGCTGCTCAAGAGACAGACACACCGAGGATAAAGGGAGCTGCTTCTAGAGCGACACGGTGGATGGATAAGGTATACAGCCGGAAAGTCGGTCAAATCTCGTGGATGGTGAATGAATTCCATAGCGAAAGTAAGAGCTGATGGAATTGCATCATTTCAGGACTCTAATAGACCGGTCCTCGTCGGGAATTCAGGCTAGCTGATAGCGGTCATTCAGATCATGATAACAACTAATAACATATTGTAGAGCAACGCGGGCGTTTGCGCAGAAGAACTATACCGACGCACAGTGCGGCGTTCTAATGGAGTAATTGGACAAAAGTCGTTCTTGACGGATATTTAAAGGGTAAACTAATTTGATCATTAAAGAACACATGTATTTTAAGGGTCTTGGATAAAACCTAAGTTTTTTTTCAACTAAAATTATATTTACAAAAATTTATTTGAAGTGGATTATCGACCATCCAAATTTAATAAAAAAAAAAAAAAAAAAAAAGTATTATGCAAAAAAATTAGAAATAATTATACAAAAATGTACAAAGAATTAAAATCAATTATTTGCTGTCCGAAAAGCTATCTTCGGATGGCGATAAGTTGTCCAGTTCAACTTGGAGGGAGTTTGAATTCGTGTTTAAATTAAGCTTTAAATTTGAATGGTTTATTTTCTTGTTTAAAGAAATTATAGGGTCCGAAGACATTAAAAGACGATTTAAAAGGTCAGCATTGGAATTGATCCTATTGTTTCCAAAATATCAACATTTTTTGGGTTTATGTTTTCTATTAGAGAAAAACAAACACAGAATCATTCAAAGCAGTTTAAAGCAAGAAACATTAGTATATACATGAAGTATAACTGGTATAAAAGCAAAATAATTCAGAAACTCAGGATGTTTTGAATCGAAATTGAAAAAAAGTGTATCTGAAGTTATTTTAAAAATGTTATGTTAAATAAACATGTAATGTTAAAAACATTTACGAAAAATTAAAAAAAAAAAAAAAAGACAATGGACATTTTCTTACCTTCGTCGATGCCTTCCATACTAAAAATTCGAAAAGACTTTTGTATGGAAAATGCTTCGTTTAGAAAGATAAGCAAACTGCCACTTGTTCAAACATGGTTTGAATCCTTTGTGTTAATAATATTCGAATAAAATCTCCCATTCCATGTCACTGAGGTCAATCTAAAAGGATTAGTAAAGCAAAACAAGTCGGAAAAAATAGTTGCATTTTCGACTTTTGTCCACAGGCTGCAGCACTGTGCGCCGGTATTGCACTAGTATTTCTAAAGTGGCGACTTGATTGGCATACTCTGACTGACAATAAACTAAGATCTATTAAACCCGCTATTACAGACTGGACATCATCTTGCAGGAACTCACGCCGAGAAGAAGTAGTCCTTGCGAGGCTAAGAATCGGCCATACACGCATTAGGGCCGCCACACACTATGAGGTAGACCGGACAGGTACACCCGTGAGGTGCACCTGTCCGGTCTACCTCATAGTCATAACCCCCTCTCTACCCTTTCAGGCGACCTGACACCTGATGAAAATTCGATCAGGTCCATCTGACAGGCGAGTAGACCTCATGTGTGTGTGGGGGTTGTCAGGTGTACCTGATGAGGTCTCAGTTTTCTGCAACTCTGATTTGTGTTGATTTGTTTTACCGTTGTGGCCTTTTTTTTTTAAATTTATTTATGAAATCAGTTTAAAGTGTAAAATGTCTCATAAAATTAACGAAGTTCTTAGTGATTTCATCGAAATTTATAAAAATGAACCATGGTTCATTATTTTATAAACATGCATGTTTATGGAATATAAAAGACAATTTTCACAATAGAAATAAAAGGGATGCTGCATATCGCAAATTAGTATACAAACTGCAGGAAATATATCCAAATGCAAACAAGAGTATGGCTAAAAGTAAAATTAATAGTTTTCGATCTAATATTCGAAAGGAGTAGAGGAAAATTGACTCCTCAAGATTCTCAAAGTAGCTGTTAGTTTTTCGTGTGGGGATATAGCGGTCCTCATTTGTGTATATTTCTTCTTAATGAAAGGAGATACAAGTGACAATAACTCTATGTAAAGTGATTCGTTCATGTGCAGATAATTGCGATAATCTGTTGGTTCATCTCTTAATTCGTTCAGCAGATTGATATGGGTGTATTTATTTCTTCTCTGCAACCATTCCTTACGCCATTGTTTGCGTTTTTTCCATTTGTTTTTAGGTGTCTCAAATATTACTGCAAATAGAGAGAGATAAAGTAGATCATCTCCTGGAGGATCCATGTTGAAGACTGACAAACCTGTCCGATACACCTGAACAGTGTGGGTCACAGGTAGACCGAACAGGTGCACCTGAACAGTGTGGGTCACAGGTAGACCGGACAGGAACACCTGAACAGTGTGGGTCACATGTAGACCGGCCAGGTGCACCTGAACAGTGTGCGTCACAGGTAGACCGGACAGGTGCACCTGAACAGTGTGGGTCACAGGTAGACCGGACAGGTACACCTGAACAGTGTGGGTCACAGGTAGACCGGACAGGTGCACCTGAACAGTGTGGGTCACAGGTAGACCGGACAGGAACACCTGAGCAGTGTGGGTCACATGTAGAAAACACTAACATGTACAACAAAATATAATAGATTACCATAAGAATCCATTTCACTTTTTTTGAGGAATAATAATGATGAAAACTATTTCACTCTATTAATTAAATAAATAACTCACTAATTCTAAGTTTATTTAATTATTTTTCTTTATTCTTATTTTTATTTAATTTTTGTTTCCTTTACTATCTATACCTCAAGCATACATACTATTCTTATATAATTGGCTGTAGCAACTACTATTTTGGAGGGGCATCGTTAGGTTCAACACCTGCATCAGCTTAATACAGGAAATTAAATGCTCTCCGCCTTAGATGCGGAGCATCATCATAAATAAAATAAAAAAAAAAAAAAAATTTCTAAAGTGTCACAACTCAAAAATCGGTGTTTTTCAGTTATGACTATGAAATACTTGGTTAATAGTATGTACCTAGCTTCAGAGCTTCTACACCAGAGGGCACTTGTGTCACTCTTCCTGTCTTAATGCTATTCCATCTACATAGGCAAGAGTGTATGTACCTAGCTTCAGAGCTTGTACACCAGAGGGCACTTGGTAAATAGTATGTACCTAGCTTCAGAGCTTGTACACCAGAGGGCACTTGTGTCACTCTTCCTGTCTTAATGCTATTCCATCTACATAGGCAAGAGTGTATGTACCTAGCTTCAGAGCTTGTACACCACAGGGCACATGGTAAATAGTATGTACCTAGCTTCAGAGCTTGTACACCAGAGGGAACTTGTGTCACTCTTCCTGTCTTAATGCTATTCCATCTACATAGGCAAGAGTGTATGTACCTAGCTTCAGAGCTTCTACACCAGAGGGAACTTGTGTCACTCTTCCTGTCTTAATGCTATTCCATCTACATAGGCAAGAGTGTATGTACCTAGCTTCAGAGCTTGTACACCACAGGGCACATGGTAAATAGTATGTACCTAGCTTCAGAGCTTGTACACCAGAGGGCACTTGTGTCACTCTTCCTGTCTTAATGCTATTCCATCTACATAGGCAAGAGTGTATGTACCTAGCTTCAGAGCTTGTACACCAGAGGGAACTTGTGTCGTTCTTCCTGTCTTAATGCTATTCCATCTACATAGGCAAGAGTGTATGCACCTAGCTTCAGAGCTTGTAAACCAGAGGGCACTTGTGTCATTCTTCCTGTCTTAGTGCTATTCCATCTACATAGGCAAGAGTGTATGTACCTAGCTTCAGAGCTTGTACACCAGAGGGCACTTGGTAAATAGTATGTACCTAGCTTCAGAGCTTGTACACCAGAGGGCACTTTTGTCACTCTTCCTGTCTTAATGCTATTCCATCTACATAGGCAAGAGTGTATGTACCTAGCTTCAGAGCTTGTACACCAGAGGGAACTTGTGTCATTCTTCCTGTCTTAATGCTATTCCATCTACATAGGCAAGAGTGTATGCACCTAGCTTCAGAGCTTGTACACCACAGGGCACATGGTAAATAGTATGTACCTAGCTTCAGAGCTTGTACACCAGAGGGAACTTGTGTCACTCTTCCTGTCTTAATGCTATTCCATCTACATAGGCAAGAGTGTATGTACCTAGCTTCAGAGCTTCTACACCAGAGGGAACTTGTGTCACTCTTCCTGTCTTAATGCTATTCCATCTACATAGGCAAGAGTGTATGTACCTAGCTTCAGAGCTTGTACACCACAGGGCACATGGTAAATAGTATGTACCTAGCTTCAGAGCTTGTACACCAGAGGGCACTTGTGTCACTCTTCCTGTCTTAATGCTATTCCATCTACATAGGCAAGAGTGTATGTACCTAGCTTCAGAGCTTGTGCACCAGAGGGAACTTGTGTCATTCTTCCTGTCTTAATGCTATTCCATCTACATAGGCGAGAGTGTATGCACCTAGCTTCAGAGCTTGTACACCAGAGGGCACTTGTGTCATTCTTCCTGTCTTAGTGCTATTCCATCTACATAGGCAAGAGTGTATGTACCTAGCTTCAGAGCTTGTACACCAGAGGGCACTTGTGTCACTCTTCCTGTCTTAATGCTATTCCATCTACATAGGCAAGAGTGTATGTACCTAGCTTCAGAGCTTGTACACCAGAGGGAACTTGTGTCACTCTTCCTGTCTTAATGCTATTCCATCTACATAGGCAAGAGTGTATGCACCTAGCTTCAGAGCTTGTACACCAGAGGGCACTTGTGTCATTCTTCCTGTCTTAATGCTATTCCATCTACATAGGCAAGAGTGTATGTACCTAGCTTCAGAGCTTGTACACCAGAGGGCACTTGGTAAATAGTATGTACCTAGCTTCAGAGCTTGTACACCAGAGGGCACTTGTGTCACTCTTCCTGTCTTAATGCTATTCCATCTACATAGGCAAGAGTGTATGTACCTAGCTTCAGAGCTTGTACACCACAGGGCACATGGTAAATAGTATGTACCTAGCTTCAGAGCTTGTACACCAGAGGGAACTTGTGTCACTCTTCCTGTCTTAATGCTATTCCATCTACACAGGCAAGAGTGTATGTACCTAGCTTCAGAGCTTCTACACCAGAGGGAACTTGTGTCACTCTTCCTGTCTTAATGCTATTCCATCTACATAGGCAAGAGTGTATGTACCTAGCTTCAGAGCTTGTACACCACAGGGCACATGGTAAATAGTATGTACCTAGCTTCAGAGCTTGTACACCAGAGGGCACTTGTGTCACTCTTCCTGTCTTAATGCTATTCCATCTACATAGGCAAGAGTGTATGTAACTAGCTTCAGAGCTTGTACACCAGAGGGAACTTGTGTCATTCTTCCTGTCTTAATGCTATTCCATCTACATAGGCGAGAGTGTATGCACCTAGCTTCAGAGCTTGTACACCAGAGGGCACTTGTGTCATTCTTCCTGTCTTAGTGCTATTCCATCTACATAGGCAAGAGTGTATGTACCTAGCTTCAGAGCTTGTACACCAGAGGGCACTTGTTTCACTCTTCCTATCTGAATGCTATTCCATCTACATAGGCAAGAGTGTATGTACCTAGCTTCAGAGCTTCTACACCAGAGGGCACTTGTGTCACTCTTCCTGTCTTAATGCTATTCCATCTACATAGGCAAGAGTGTATGTACCTAGCTTCAGAGCTTGTACACCAGAGGGAACTTGTGTCACTCTTCCTGTCTTAATGCTATTCCATCTACATAGGCAAGAGTGTATGTACCTAGCTTCAGAGCTTGTACACCACAGGGCACATGGTAAATAGTATATAGTATGTACCTAGCTTCAGAGCTTGTACACCAGAGGGCACTTGTGTCACTCTTCCTGTCTTAATGCTATTCCATCTACATAGGCAAGAGTGTATGTACCTAGCTTCAGAGCTTGTACACCAGAGGGAACTTGTGTCATTCTTCCTGTCTTAATGCTATTCCATCTACATAGGCAAGAGTGTATGCACCTAGCTTCAGAGCTTGTACACCAGAGGGCACTTGTGTCATTCTTCCTGTCTTAGTGCTATTCCATCTACATAGGCAAGAGTGTATGTACCTAGCTTCAGAGCTTGTACACCAGAGGGCACTTGTTTCACTCTTCCTGTCTTAATGCTATTCCATCTACATAGGCAAGAGTGTATGTACCTAGCTTCAGAGCTTCTACACCAGAGGGCACTTGTGTCACTCTTCCTGTCTTAATGCTATTCCATCTACATAGGCAAGAGTGTATGTACCTAGCTTCAGAGCTTCTACACCGTTATTCATTGATTTGTCTCATAAGTACTTTACTCTCGTGAGACTGGAAGGTAAACATACTTTTTTTGGCATTCCTAATGAAATGTTTTTCTCAATTCTGTCTTAAATGATATTGTGGGCTAGCATCATACTATTATTATAATTATTTTTAAAGCCTGCAAATCTTAGGGTAACGCTATCGAATAAACCATTTTCATTTTCGGGATCTTTGCGACTTAGAATCGGCTGTACGACGTATCGCGGCATTGCATATCGGGGATTCCCGATGCCTGGAATGGGCAAGGGCCGCTCCAGCGGCCTACCCCGCATTTATAGATACAATTTTTTTTTTAACATCCTGGGTTGATATTTAGTAAATGGATGCCCCCCAGACTCCCAAATATAAATTTAAAAAATTCCAACATAGCTAGCGAAATATGCCCGTTAAAGGGTTAATCCAGAATGAAGAGGGGTCAGGTCCAGTTTTAGTAGAGACAAGGATCTCTTGATTTTATAGAATCAATCACTTTATTAAGTTATTTTCAAGTTTGTATAAAATTGTCCAATTTTGATGAAAGTTGGTACAAAAATACGCTGTCTCAAGTAAAAGGTCATGTTGCGGGCCTAATCCACCTACACATTTTAACATAAATTATTATTAACTAAGAATTTTTGGACGGGTTATCTATAGGTTACCACCCTTTTCTAGCCAGGATAGGACTGATGCCTTTTTTTTCTAAAGATACCCACCCCCATAGTGGGAATCGAACCCAGACCTTTGGCACGGAGTGTTAAGTGCTCACGCCTTAACCGGGCCTCCGTAAAATCGTATATTTTGCGGTTTGGATTTATAGTCTATAAGGAATAATTTGTATAGATTTTTGGCATCTACTCGAAGGCATAGTAAATTTCCTACAAAAACGGTTCTCTCATTCGGAAAATTGGGTGCTTCAAATCTAAATATGCCGGTTTTTGATTCTGCTTTAATTATTGTTTGGTTGTTGCGAGTTTTGTTGGTTTTTTTTTTAATTTTTTATTAATACATAAATTAATGTGAAGTATTTGTGTATTACTTGTTTTTGACTGGCGGAAGTCGGAGATGATTAAATAAGGATAAATTCCGCTTGGCAACTGCCAGTTTTCAGTGCACTGTGGCGTTCAAGAAGTACTTTTATGAAGATTTCTTTGTAGCGGATATTTACATTTTCACAAAATATAAAAAAAAAAAAAAAAAAAAAAAAAAAAAAAATTACTTTTTGTATTTTGAGTTTTTCGAATGACACTAGGGACAAGAGTTGTTTTGGGCGCACAACAACAACTATTAAACACTCTAACTTACCGTAAAGAACAAGACAGATTAAATAGAACCGAAGCGAAATGAACTAACTTTTCACAAACGGCAGTCCATATATTAACACAATTATCACAAGCTTCAAAGAAAAAAATATATTTACAAAAACATTTAGGACGAATAGAGTTAAATTTTCTTAAACAATTATGACTTATCTCAACTGAAGTAATAGAAGCACATAAACATAATGCACTGTTAAAGTCTTCATTGCTTTAAATTTTTAAAATATTGATATATCTGCTGGGCCTAAATACTAGCTAGATAGATAGAATCAGAATTTAGGGGAAAACAAATCGATCTTAAAGATATATTGTGAAATAATAGCTATGTAAATGGTCTAATGGTAGAAGATGATATATATATATATATATATATATATATATATATATATATATATATATATATATACACATGTGGTTCGAAATTATTTATATGGAATGTACAGTGAATGTAAGGATTAGTGAAGTGAAATGAAAGAATGATGTTTATCTGTGGTAGATCTGAGAGAGGATCCTAGACGAAAACATAGCAGCAATTAAAGAATATTGCTTTGTTAATTACGTTGAAGCGGCAGGCAAGGTCATAAGCAGAAACGTAAGTACCCACGCATTGCTTGTCCAGCCAGCATGTATGGATCAAGGCGTTATTTCAGATCAAGTCGCGGCTTTGAGTAGGAGCCATCCATCTTTCTACATCTGAGCCGCTGTGTTCAATCAGAGAATAAGTAGGTCCAGAAGAATTCATCGGGTCAGAAAAATTAAGAGAAAAATATTTAAACGCAGTAGACGATTGGGTTAATTTTAGTTTGGTTTCGCCTCTTAATCTAAATGTTTTACGATATTTATTGAGAAATAATAAGAATAAAGGAAACTTTCATTTGTGGCAGCGGAAAAGTGGTATCGTTTATATCAAAGTGTTAAAGAACACGAATTTATACAAAAAAATCTAACCAATCTTCTTTCTTCTCATTGTGCTTTCAATTTTAATAACCTATACGGCGCTAATGGCCTAGTTGTCGAAGCGCCATAAAAGAAAGAAAGAAAAAAAAGAAAAAGAAATAACCTATAGATCTGATAATACACCTTATTTTAGTTATTTTGTCTTTTATATTTGTATTTAATATTTTTATTCAGATGAATTTTGTTGTGTATACATGTATATACAGGGTGTCCCCAAAATAAATGGCAAAACTTCGGGAATAGATGCAGGATGAAAAAAGAAAGACGAGTCCTTTGGCATTTTTCTCGTTTTTGCTTTGTTTCCGAGAAAAACGCAAAAAACTAAAACAATTGTGAATAGGCAATCTTTCATAATGCCTATATAAAAATCATTAAAAGTATATGTTATATCGTCGATACAAATGCAAACTAACGAATATGAAAAAATGCATCTTTCATTGTCCATCTTTAATAATTTCTGCTGGACTTATTTACGGCAAATTCTTCAATCTGACTTCACTCTATTAAAGGGAAAGTATTCCACTATCAAAAGGTCAAATCTGCCGAATATTTGACTGTCCAAAAAAAAGTTATGAATAAATACTTTTCCACTCTGAAAAGTGGTGATTTTCATATTCGTTAGTTTGCTTTTGTATCGAAGATATCTTCCATCCTCTCCAGTTAGTTCTGTGAATTTTAAAACAATTAACAAAGGTTATTTCAACTTCTCATAATACCTGATTTTTGACCACACGGTACTCCGGCATGTACTGTGGTCTCTGATCGCATAAATCCCCCCTTGGAAAATACCCATTAAATGCTGGATGGGCCTAGGGACGTTCTGGAACCCAACTCCAGGCCTCGAACAACGACACTAGTAGATTTTCCTAGGAGATCTTGTAAAGAAGCTAATCGATACCAAAGGAATGTTGAGTTCATTTCCAACTGCGCTTTTTCTTTGAACATAGCTGCTTTGAATATTTCCCATAGATATGAGTTCGATCGTATGCTACTGATTCCTAATGCAATCGATGAAATGATAATCCATTGTGGTGTAATAGCAGAAGCCGATCCTCGATGAAGCAATACAAGAACAATGTTTGATTCTCTCTAGAACAATGGCACTCTGAGAGCTGTAGTAATTGCTACTGTTCTCCGCTAGAATGCGCAATCTTGACTGGTTATTCATACTTCAACGGTAGTCAGAACATGCGCAAGTCTTGACTGGTTATTCATACTTCAACGGTAGTCAGAACATGCGCAAGTCTTGACTGGTTATTCATACTTCAACGGTAGTCAGAACATGCGCAAGTCTTGACTGGTTATTCATACTTCAACGGTAGTCAGAACATGCGCAAGTCTTGACTGGTTATTCATACTTCAACGGTAGTCAGAACATGCGCAAGTCTTGACTGGTTATTCATACTTCAACGGTAGTCAGAACATGCGCAATCTTGACTGGTTATTCATACTTCAACGGTAGTCAGAACATGCGCAAGTCTTGACTGGTTATTCATACTTCAACGGTAGTCAGAACATGCGCAAGTCTTGACTGGTTATTCATACTTCAATGGTAGTCAGAACACACTCAAATACATATAGAGGATTCTATTTCAATTGATTTATGTACAAATATTTATTTGCCAAGGTTTATCGCCAGATAATTAATTTCCGAATTAATTTTCAAATATGTTTTAAATGGATACGAAGAGGAATCGATAAAGAAGGGATTCTGTAACCGAATGAAAATACTTTAGGAAAAGTCATCGGTTTCTACAATAAAAGAGGACTACCTGCTAAAATCAGTGAACTTCTGATGAGTAGCTGCTAAAATCAATGAAATATTGATGAGTAGCTGGTAAACTCAGTGAACTTTTGAGGAGTAGCTATTGAGAAGTAGTTGCAAAAATCAGTGAACTTTTGAGGAGTAGCTGCTATAATCAGTGAACTATTGAGAAGTAGTTGCAAAAATCAGTGAAATATTGAGGAGTAGCAGCTATAATCAGTGAACTATTGAGGAGTAGTTACTAAAATCAGTGAACAATCGAGGGGTAGGTTCTAAAATCAGTGATATATTGAGGAGTAACAGCTAAAATCAGCGACCTATTGAGGAGTAGCTGCTAAAATCAGTGAATTTTGAGGAGTCGTTGCTAAAATCAATGAAAAATTGATGAGTAGCTGCTAAAATCAGTAAACTTTTGAGGAGTAGCTGCTAAAATCAATGAAATATTGAGGAGTAGCTGCTGAAATCAGTGAAATTTTGAGGAGTAGCTGCTGAAGTCAGTGAAATATTGAGGAGTAGTTGCTAAAATCAGTGAACTATTGAGGGGTAGGTGCTAAAATCACTGATATATTGAGGAGTAACAGCTAAAATCAGCGACCTATTGAGGAGCAGCTGCTAAAATCAGTGAATTTTGAGGAGTAGCAGCTAAAATCAGTGATATATTTAGGAGTAGCAGCTATAATCACTGATATATTGAGGAGTAGCAGCTAAAATCAGTGATATATTGAGGAGTAGCAGCTAAAATCAGTGATATATTGAGGAGTAGCAGCTAAAATCAGTGATATATTGAGGAGTAGCAGCTAAAATCAGTGATATATTGAGGAGTAGCAGCTAAAATCACTGATATATTGAGGAGTAGCAGCTAAAATCAGTGATATATTGAGGAGTAGCAGCTATAATCCGTGACCTATTGAGGACATTGTGCAAGGTTAGCTCAGTGGAAGAGCACTCAACTAATGTACTGGAGCTCCAGAGTTCAAAATTCGTGCTCACACTATAGTTCTTATCTTGTACTGTAGTCTCTAGGCCCTCCCAGCCTTAATGGGTACCTGTAAAAGTGAAAATCTGGAGGGCTTTTCATAGTATTGACCACTCTCTCTAGTTAATTGACCCTTTTTTTTATTCCTTTATTTCAATAGTCATAATAATTTATGGAACCGCTGATTTTTGTTTTGTTTTACACTTCTTGGGGGCACTTGTTGGTAGGATGTCGTCTCGCTGTTAACACTGTTTCCCGTAACTCCATCGAGTGTACATGGGAATAGGGGCTTCTTAAAACTCTGTCCCTGTTAGAAAGAAGTGTAACGATCCAAAAACATGTCGGGGAAAATGAAACATAAAGTTAGTTAAAACCGAAAGATTTCTGCTTCACCGACCAACAGCCTCGAAATGAATCTAGGGTTTACAGGTGTACAAAAGTAACCACATACTCGAGTTAATAACTTGAAAGTTGTGGTTGTATTTCAAGGGATTACATGGGCGTATATAAGGGGGTGGCTGCAGTCCCTGAAATTTTTATTTGATCGGAAAAATGTGTCATAAACTCCTTAAAAATACATTAAATAATATCACTTAGTTCATAAGAAACATTTTGTTTTAGGTCTAATAGCGTTTTAGTTGGTTACAACTATATGAAGTTTTAGATTGCTATTATTCCATAACCCCCAAATGCACCCTAAATGGTCACAGCCCCCCCCTGGAAATGTTCCCAGCCCCCCACTCGAAATTATTTCTTATATATGCCCATGAGGGATTATTATTATAACAATCCTTTCGAGGAATTTATTCGACAGATGGAAGACACGGTTATGTTTTAGCGCGGTTCCTCCCTCCCTTCATAGGGAGGAACCCCGCTTATAAGGTTGATACAATGAAACAATCCGGAAGTGCTGACTAGAAAATTTCGCGTTTCAGAACCCCTAGAGACCGAAAATAACGGTGGTTCAAATTTATATATATATATATATATATATATATATATATATATATATATGTATATATTTATTTATATATATATATATATATATATATATATATATATATATTTGTCTGTTCGCTCATTTCTGGCTTCCCTAATGGTCCGATTGTGATGAAATTTGGTACAAAAATCTTTCGTCTAATTTGAAAGGTCAAGTTCGTTAACCAGCAAAATCCGCCTACTGGAAGATGGCGTTTGGGGCAAAATTCATGCAAAATAAATCGTAACGCTTACGTTTTTGAGTTCATAAGCTTCTAAGTACTCGTTTTATATGATTCCTGGGCTAGGAAAACATAAGGAACCATTTTCAAGGCGATAGCTTTAACCGTTTTCGAAAAAATTGGAAAAATAGTTTCTGAATACCGTTTTTGGTTTGGGTACTTAGAATCATGTGATTCAGTTGAAACATTTTCTGCATATTCTACTATCATCAAAACTAATATGCGATGTCAATCGGAGAAATAAGTGCTTAAAACTTTAAATTAATTAATAACAAAAACAATTTATTGTTAGAAATATAGATTTCCAAGATTCCAAGACCTTGTCACTAGCAGGTCCGTTTCTAGTGTTGCTGACCGTTCCAGGTAATATTGTAAATCATGACCTTTCAAGACTTTACTACACACAGGAATGGCGTTAGTGACCTTAAGAGTTGACACGCCATTATAATAATTAATTTAAAAAAAAAAAGACTGGTGGAACCAAAATAATGACTGCTTCTATTTCAATCTTTCCAAATTAGACTAGGGATATGAACGGAACCGCGCTAAGATGATGCAGTTCCTGCGAGACGGACTTTTTTTCTCCTAATCCCTCTCAGAATAGCACGAGTAATCCATTCGGTGATATAATTGCCAATCAATAAAAAAGCATAGCAATTTAAACATACAAATAAAAAAAAATCAATGAAAAGGCTGACGAGTGTATTTATCCTTTCATTGTATCATTTTTTTCTACCAAATTATATATATTTTCTGCTTGCACGTGGTTATCCTTCTTCAAATATTGTTAAAATCATTTGTGGTATACTTAGTATATTTATAGAATGACATCTTTCTATATATCGTTCAATAAGTTATAAATAGATTCTTGTAAGTTTCATATATTTTAATCTGAAATACCTAGTCTTCATAAATTAATAACATTTATTATTAATGTTATTTTTTAGGAATGGATCCGGTAGAACCTCGCCTAGTACAGTACAATCAAAGCTATATATATATATATATATATATATATATATATATATATATATATATAATTAACCAACGATACTTCAATATAGACATTTGCAATATTTATTTCACGTCCCTACATGTTTTTTTTTTTTTTTTTTTTTTTTTTTTTTTTACGGCGCATCGACAAATCTTTGGTCATTAGCGCCAGCGTCCAGGGTGCAGCCAGGAATTGTCTCAGCGAGCCCTGAGATGAGAAAATTCCTGCCGCCGATGGGGATCGAACCCACCATCTCCCGCTTATGAATCAATCGCGCTAGCCACTAGACCACGGGAGACCCCGCCTACATGTTTCGCACACTTTTGGTGCCTCTTCAGGGGAATGTGTTATAAATGTAAAAGCTTCAGCCTCACCTTGAGGAGGAATAACTTCCACTAGTAGGGCCATGTTTAGACTGATCATTGACCGAATGAATCCAATATGGTGGAAAGTAGTCAGCTGATCGGTTTGTCATATATTTAAAATTACTTTTGATCCGACCTTAAAGTGAACTCTAGGAAATGGAGTAATGGTCAAACGAACTACTGATTCGGACTTAGGGACCACAGAAACATACGAATGGATATTTAACAGATTTTTTCCGACGCTATTTCCTCTTTTGACCTTCAAATCGTAATCAGCAACCCCAAAAACCCCATAAGGACCATACCGCTCCAAGTATTTTTTTTAAATCAAATGACCTGTGTTATTTTAAACAAATTATTCAGGAATGCAATGTACACTACTGTCCTTTTAATTATAAAATGGATTTTTATTATAAAATGGATTTTTATTATAAAATGGATTTTTATTATAAAATCGATTTTTATTATAAAATGGATATTTATTATAAAATGGATTTTTATTATAAAATGGATTTTTATTATAAAATGGATTTTTATTATAAAATGGATATTTATTATAAAATGGATTTTTATTATAAAATGGATTTTTATTATAAAATGGATTTTTATTATAAAATGGATTTTTATTATAAAATGGATTTTTATTATAAAATGGATTTTTATTATAAAATGGATTTTTAATATTACCTACCCTGGACTATCTTCATTTTGTGAATTATGTTTTATTATTTTTATCCTTATATAAAACTACAGTCTTGAAACTAGCCACGAGGGTCCAGATGGGCAGATACCGTAGAGGTATCTGAATATTGACCAATCGGCACTCTAGGGAGATAAAGTGGTCAGTAGTATGCTCCGGTCGCCTGATTTTCCTCTTTTAGTGGGAGTGCTCTACCACTGTGCTAACCTCGCCCCCTTTTCTTGATGTAAACAGGAATAAGAGACTATTCGAGCAGGATATATATATATATATATATATATATATATATATATATATATATATACTATCAGAGACTTGGTAGAAATGAAGTTCCCTAAGGAAGATAATAAATTTACTGATTACCCAATTATTTCCGCAATTAATGCTTAAACCACTCGCTTATCCACTTACGTCAAACGAGAACCTGGGAACAAATTGCTAATCTACAGACAAAGGGGATGAGTTCTGCGGAGCAAAATCTCTAAGCAGTCTGCTCGTTATATAAAGTATCAACAATGAAGTATCGTGTACTACTGGTCATTATGATATAGATTTTTCAAATTTATATATATATATATATATATATATATATATATATATATATATATACACACACACACACAAATTTGAACCTCCGTTGTTTTCGTCATCTATGGTTTCTGAAACGTGAAATATTATAGTCGCTAGGTACTTCCGAATTGGTTCATGAGCAGGTTAAATCCCTATGGAGGGAGGGAAGAAAGGCGCTAAAAACATATTTATGAATATTAAAATGCAACTTTTGTTTGTTTAAAATTTTCCATATAGTCTTGACCCAATGAGAGACCACTAGAATCTAGGACGTAGCCAGGGGAGCGTAAACAGAGAGAAAGCAGTGAGTGTCGCAATCTACAGATGTAAGGTAGAACTGATATCAACTGTAACGAATCCAGCTCTATCTTATAATGGTAACACTATCTTATTAGTTGTAGTTTATCAAAGGACCTCGGGGTTGTAGTACAGCTGGCCGACGAATTATGAAGAAGAAGGCCCGATGGCCGTCAGTTTTAAGGCTTGAACAATCCATGGCTTGGGTTCTGGGTTCGAACATCTCTCCAACAGCAAAATCCATCTATGAAATATGCTGGGGGTAGGCGTGTTATAACGGGCGGGAATTAAGCCCACTACAGAGTGGGCTTAATGTTTTCGAAGAACACATCCCATGGGCATGTATAAAAAATCATTTCGGAAGGGGCTGGGAAAATTTCGAGGGGAGGGGGCTGAGACCATTTCCGGTGTATGGAATACTAACAATTTAGATCTTGGAAGAGTTTTAGCCAACTTAAACGCTATTACACTCAAAATAGAATATGTTTTATGAACTAAATGATCTTATTTAATTTATTTTTAAGGGGTTTATGAAATTTTTGCCGATCAAATCAAAATTTCGGGGGGGGGGAGGGGCTGCAACCCCCTCAGCCCCCCTTATATACGCCCATGACACATCCAGTTACTTTTGAAGTAGCAGTAGTGATTTTTAACAGTTATTCGTACTCACTGATTAGCTTCCAGGTTCTTTGCTGGTTATCTATTACTGCTTGACACGTTAACTACGGATATAAACCATATTAGATTATGTCAAGCAATATTTATTTGTAAAAAGGTTAATATGACCGAAATCAATAGTAGTTGTTAAAAAGTTATTAAGCATTAAAGTTAACTATTTTGCAGGTTATAAAGGATGACATAAATAATGATATTTGTAAACACAAATATTTTATTCCTTTTTTTTCTCTCTCTTTTCGGATATTTGACATTTATTTAGCATTATGGGCATACGTTCTATGCGTTTCGCCTCGCTGCGCTCGCTCAAAAAGATATCAAAACTCTAGTCAATCCAACTCGCTAAAATTAATAGAATTCTACTAATTATTGCGAATAGAACCCAATCGCTTTTTCCTTGTCAGGAACATGGCGAACTAACATAAGCGGAGCTTTTTCACAAACAAACACTGATAAAGGTTACTTTACTCCCAGCAAGAACCGATAGAATTGATCATAGGAATCCTCCAATGGAAATGCAAATGAGTTATGCGCATGAGCTAAATCACTGTTAAAATCACTGCTACTACTTCAAAAGTAACTGGATGTGGTCTTCGAAAAATTACCCCAGAGTGGCTCAGAAGTGTCGGGACAACAGGCAGTCTGTTGTATCCACTTTAGAACCGTCACCGAAAATTGAACCTTGATGCTGCATTGCTGGAGTCCGAATCTGACGAAAAAAAAACAGAATGCATTTTTTACCGCCAGTATTGTTAAATAATGCAACAAAATATCGGGAATAACTAGGGACTTTTTGAGAAAAATAGTAACTCATGTCGAGTTAACTATTTCAAAAAACGGTGCGCGATGTCTTATTTAAACGAGCATTTAGAGTCAACAATTTTGTAAGACCCATGAAATCAATGAAAATGATATTACAAGGAATAGGGTTTCCCCGTGGTCTAGTGGCTAACGCCTTAGATTCACATGCGGGAGATGTTTGCTCGATTTGTTTGTAGCTAGGATTTTCTCAGGCTTACCCTTGAGGGGTATCTATCATTATTTACGGAAACAATTAGGTGGTAATATGCTGAATTTATTATCATTTATTGCTTAAACGTAAGAAACTTTGATGATAATCAAATAATTATGTTTGTATTCGGTCTTTATCTAACGGAGGCTGTTCCCATGGATATCACTGTCGTACAGATATTACACGGAAACACTATAATCTAACTAACTATATTTACATAACCATATCACTAGTAATAATAAATCTTCAAGGCAAAGAAGAAAACTCGAAGGCCTCTACAAGCGAGGTTCTTATGAAACACTTTAATAATGTTAATACTTACTCTAAAATAATAAAAAAAATAAGTCCCGTAACAGGCCACGAGGACCCCAAGGGGCAGATACTATAGAGGTAGCTGATTCATGACTATACGGGACCCTAGGGAGATAGTGTGGTCAGTACTATGCTCCGGCCGCCTGATTTTCCCCTTTGCTGCTTTGACTGATAATGCCATTAGCGCCAAGGTACCCATTAATAAATTAATTAAAGGCTGGGTTTGCCTAGGGATGGTCAGGGAAGTCGAATCCAACCCATGAACGATGACACAATAACATAAAAATCTTTAGTGTTGGGTCATTCCATGTCAAATCAACAGACTTTTTTACCTCACCCTTTCAGATATTAATCAAAATTGGTACACCTAAAGTAGGCTTTGGGGAAAAAAAATACCAAATTTCAAATTTTTATCTAAAACGGTTTTTGAAACACGGCTATGTAAAGTTTTCAAAAAGCGGTCAAAATCTCGCTTTTTCAAAACATTTAAATAGTCATAACTCCTCTGCTGTTTACGTTACAAACATGGAGAAGGTGTCAATGTTAAACTCTTTATATGACCTTTGGAACAATATGCAACACATGATAGGTTATGGGAACGTAATGTTTTTCAAAATCAAAAATAAAATTTTGAATCTAAATATTTTTAAAAACGCATCTTTAAAAATGTTGAAAAAATTATATATAATAGGTCATATTATTACTAATTTGTATAGCAAATTTGGTTATGGGATTGCAATGGGTTCTAAGTCAAAATAATTTATAACCGAAGGCGGCTAAGGACTAATTTTAAGTACTTTTATATATAAAAAGTCCGACTCGCAGGAACTGCAGCATCTTAGCGCGGTTCCGTTCATGTCCCTAGTGCCATTTGATAAGCTTAGAAAAGAAATAAACTTATTTTTTTTTATATATCTCGTGAAAATTGTCAAAATCCTCTCGAATATCTCGAATAAAAGTGATATTAAGGCGTCAGGGACACCGACAGTAACTAACTTTTACACAGATGCGGAAATTACACAATCCGGCTCTCATTCTAAAGCAAAGCTCTATAAATCAATACAAAATATGCCTAATAAAGCCTTTCTAGAGGGTACAGAAGCATGGGCATATATGAGGGGGGGGGGCTGATGGGGCTGCAGCCCCGTCCCGAAATTTTGAATTAATGATGAAAACTTCTCGTAAAACCCTTAAAAATAAATTAAATAAGATCACTTAGTTCATAAAACATATTTTATTTTACGTGTAATAGCGTTTTAGTTGCCTAAAGCTATTCCAAGCTCTAAATATTTAGTAGTCCATACCCTGGAAATGGTCTTAGCCCCCCCGAAATTGTTTTTATATACGTCCATGTACAGAACCTTTTTTGTAGAGCATTTAGTAAGCTTTCGAATGGTAATCTTCCGCTTCACAAGATTGTCAACGGTTTTCGAGATACTAACGAAAGTATACAAAGTTACCAAAACTTTTTTTGTCTGTTAATAAAATATTTTATTCTAACTCTTCCTTTACCCTAAACGTAACAAAAATTTCAACATATTAGTGTTGAACACGCAGAAAATGTTTCAACTGTATCCCATAATTCTAAGTACCAAAATCAAAGACAAACAACCCTCCCTAGGAAGGACGCTAGGCAGTTGAAAAGCTAAATCTTGGAAATCCATATCTCTAACATTAAATTGATTTCTTATTTTTCTTAACCTGTTTTATTTTCAAATACATTATCCAACTCTAAGCAATTAAAAAATAACAAGGAATAAAAATATAAAATTTTAGGCACTTTCAACACTTGTTCACACTGAGTAAAACAATATAAACAGATCTAAGGTGTTACACGGTAGCTGGTGAAAGATGAATGAGGTCTCGTATTGCAATTCTCTGTATGCAGGGTCTACTTCCAGGTAGTCAGTCATATACTTTTACTGCCCTTTACCGTTACTCAGAAAGCTCTTTGTGTTTACAAACAAAGGACTCGGTATAGACCACCCGTATTAACCCAAAAGTGATTATATCAAGCTTGATAAACTTCCTGAATTAAATTAAGGAATTTAAGAGTGCTTAAAATAGGTTCTTGATCTAGTCAAAAAATTCAAGGAGAATTACACCACGAATAGAAAATTTCGGCCAAACAGAAGGAAAATAACAATAACAAGGATAGTTAAACTTCGTTTTCAAAGATTGTTAGTTGTAACACAAAAACGGTCACTCATGATTCTAATAAATTAACTGTGAAGGGTGATTACACAAATATTCCTGTTGAGGCTTTAAAGCTTCAACTCAAAAAACATATTAACCCACAGGTAATATCTAGATATTGGTACGGCATCTTCGAATTCTAACAAACAAAATATTGCTTCTAATTATACGTATCCTGTTTACTGACAAATACATTTGACTACTATAAGAAATTACAAAAATGACGAGCAGTGAAAAAAAAAAAACTGCGGGAAACACACAAATAGATCCGTTTAAATAAACGAAACTAACTAACTAAGTTTTAAGCACTTATTTCTCCTAATGTGACGACCCCATCAAACATTTCTTCAAAACATTTTTCCACGATTTCCTAACCCTTTTTGAGATATTAATGAAAATATACGAAGAGGGCCTAATAGATATTCATACGGGATCTGAGAATCCCAAGGTTCCGCAAAAATAAAATATTCTAATTATACGTATCCTGTTTTTTTTTTTTTTTTTTTTTTTTTTTTTTTACGGCGCATCTACTTCTAGGTCATTAGCGCCCGTATCCTGTGTTATTGGCAAATACATTTGACTACTATAAGCAATAGCAAACAATAGGGAATATGCCAAAGAACTCGGATTAGGAGCCTCGACAGTTTCAAGACATTTGAGGGAAATCGGCAAATCCAAAACTGACATTTCATAAGGTACAGCCTGATATATTTCTAACAATGAATTGTTTTTCTTATTTTAATTAATCTGTTTTATTGTCAAATACATTATCCAACTATAAGAAATGAAAAAATAGGAATAAAAACAGACCAAAAGAACCGTATGAAATAAACGAAATCAATTACTTCAAAGTTTAAGCACTTATTTCATCCGATTGACATCGCTTATTCAAAACTTTCCTCAAAACCTTTTTTGTAGACCATTTAGTAAGCTTTCGAATGGTAACCTTTCGCTTCCCAAGATTTTCAATCGTTTTCAAGATATTAATGGAAGTATACGAAGTTCCCAAAATTTTCATTATTTCTAGCAACAGAAAATTGGTCTCATTTTTCCTATCCTGTTTTACATACAAATACATTTTCCCAACATAAGAAATTACAAAAATAAAAAGCAATAAAAAACCAAGGGAAAGAGACAAAAATTACAAAAAGAACGACAAAAACCCGTTCATAAGAAAAAAACAGACGTATTTGAAGATTTAAGCACTTATTTCTCCGATTGACATAACCTACTCAAAAATAGTTTTAGAATCTTTTTTGTAGAAAATTTAGTAAGCTTTCAAATAGTTTCTATCTACTTACCACGATTTCCCAACCGTGTTCGAGATATTAATGAAAGTATACAAAGTTCCCAAAACTTTTCATGTCTGTTAATAAAATATTTTATTCTAACCCTTCCTTAACTCCAAACGTAACATAACTTTCAACATATTAGTTTTAATGAAAGAAGAACATGCAGATAATGTTTCAACTGAATCCCGTGATTCTAAGTACCCAAACCAAAAACGGTATTCAAAAACTATTTTTCCAATTTTCTCGAAAACGGTTAAAGCTATCGCCTTCAAAATGGTTTCATTCGTTTTCCTAGCCCATGAAGCATATAAAAAGAGTCCTTACAAGCTTATGAACTCAAAAACGTAAGCGTTACGATTTTTTTTGCGCGAATTTCGCCCCAAACGCCATCTTCCAGTGGGCGGATTTTGCTGGTTAACGAACTTGACCTTTCAAATTGGACGCCAGATTTTTGTACCAAATTTCATCAAAATCGGACCATTCGTCTTCTAGCTAGAGAGCGAACAGACAAATATATATATATATATATATATATATATATATAAATAAATATATACATATATATATATATATACAAATTTGAACCACCGTTATTTTCGGTTTCTAGGGGTTCTGAAACGCGAAATTTTCTAGTCGGCACTTCCGGATTGTTTCATTGTATCAACCTTATAAGCGGGGTTCCTCCCTATGGGGGAGGGAGGAACCGCGCTAAAAGCTTTTTAATACATACTTGTAAAATTTAATCCAAACTTTACTGTTGCATATATTTTATAGACACTTCAACTTCATTATCTTAATTACAAAGCTTATTTAAAAAAATATTATATCTTAATAATTTGTTGTAATTAGTTTAATTTAGAATATTTGTCTTAAATTTAATGATATATTGTACTCAAAATATTTTAATTGACTAGGAATTTAAATAAAACATAAATATCAAATATTTACATATTATATATATGCTGCAATATGTCTTTGATTTTAGTTTTAGCGCGTTTCCTCCCTCCCTTCATAGGGAGGGAACCGGCTTATAAGGTTGACCTCATAAGTACTTTTAATTTCCCAATTGAATAAATATATCCATGTAAAAGTGGCTTCAGTCCAAAATCTGTAGTTTTGAGAAATCTAGACTGAAGACATTTCTGCATGGAATAATAAAATGATGATAATGTTTCTATAGCGACTATGTATTGGCCTGAAGTAGACCTGGGTAATACTGGAATCATTTATTCCTTAAATTAATAAAATGGTTATTCCTGTAATAATTATTTCCGGAATAACAGAAATTCTTTAAATGTTATTTCATCGTTAAATAAAACAATCTTCATCAAATAACTAGATGTATTTATTCCTTGAATAATTATTTGAAAATTTGATCATTCTTTGAAATAAATCAACATAATTCTAAAAGCTTTATTTCTGAAATAACTATTTGATAAATATTAATTCTTCAACTGACCCTTTTCTCAATATTCTTATCTTCGTGGACGGCGGAAGGTCAACAAATAAAATCTTCAACACTCAGTATCACCAACTTTATTTCATCCCTACATGTTTCACACCTTTATTGGTGCCTCTTCAGGGGAAAAAAATACAAAAATAAAACTTACAGCCTACACCTGAGGAGGATAACCTTCCACCAGTACGGCCACGTCTAGAATGATCATGGTCTGAAAGAATTCAATATGGCGAAAAATAAACAGCTGATCGATAATCGATATGTCATACCTTTAAAAATGAATTTCCAGAAGAAATACAGTCCTAACAATTAAAACCATCTTCCCACCTTCAAAATAAAAACATAATTTTAATATTTGTCAAATAAGTTAATAAAAATAGTATTTAAATGTAGTATTTCCGTTTTTTTATTTACCACTTTTTCCTATTTCTTATGATATGGATATTTTCCTTTATTCTTCTTTTCAATCTATTTCTTTCTTTACCTAATGTGCTAATATTTTCAAAATCAAAACTATGTTTATATTTTTTGGCATGATAAGCCAACGCTGTTTTATTCTCTCCTTTATCAATACTTTTATGCGTACGTTAAAGGAGAAAATAAAACAGCGTTGGCTTATCATGCTATAAAATATAAACATAGTTTTGATTTTGAAAATATTAGCACATTAGGTAAAGAAAGAAATAGATTGAAAAGAAGAATAAAGGAAAATATCCATATCATAAAAAATAGGAAAAAGTGGTAAATAAAAAAACGGAAATACTACATTTAAATACTATTTTTATTAACTTATTTGACAAATATTAAAATTATGTTTTTATTTTGAAGGTGGGAAGATGGTTTTAATTGTTAGGACTATATTTCTTCTGGAAATTCATTTTTAAAGGTATGACATATCGATTATCGATCAGCTGTTTATTTTTCGCCATATTGAATTCTTTCAGACCTTGATCATTCTAGACGTGGCCGTACTGGTGGAAGGTTATCCTCCTCAGGTGTAGGCTGTAAGTTTTATTTTTGTAATTTTTTCCCCTGAAGAGGCACCAATAAAGGTGTGAAACATGTAGGGATGAAATAAAGTTGGTGATACTGAGTGTTGAAGATTTTATTTGTTGACCTTCCGCCGTCCACGAAGATAAGAATATTTGATAAATGATATTTCAGT
The DNA here is from genome assembly GCA_946811695.1 of Gonocerus acuteangulatus. Taxonomy (NCBI): domain Eukaryota; kingdom Metazoa; phylum Arthropoda; class Insecta; order Hemiptera; family Coreidae; genus Gonocerus; species Gonocerus acuteangulatus. The sequence continues at coordinate 90,135,883 of OX328127.1, forward strand.
GTTTTTTATTCATGAAATAAATTATTTCACTCAGATGCAAAATAATTATTCCCGAAATAACTTCATCATTAAATAACGTTTGTAATGGATGAGAATAATGCGAATGGTTAATACTACCATCAAAACACGAGTTAAGGAGATAATCCTTTTAACATTATTATTGGGGTCTCCCCCCGTGGTCTAGTGGTTAAAGCCTTAGATTCTCATGCAGGGGATGGTGGATTCGATTCCCGCCGGCAGGAATTTTCTCATCTAACGGCTCGTTGAGAAAATTCCTCGCTGCAGTTTGGATATTGGCGATAATGGCCCTGATGTCGATGGGACGTAGAGGAAAAAAAAAAAAAAAAAAGTGGTGCTAACGTCTTAAATCAGTTTTCATTTTTTTTTTCTTTTTTAAGTCTTATCGACATCTAGGCCATTATCGCCAAAATCCAAGGTGGAATTTTCTCAACGAGCCGTTATATGAGAAAATTCCTCCCGATGGGAATCGAACCCTCCCCCCCCCAAAAAAAATGAAGACTGATTTAACACGTTAGCACCGCAATTTTTTTTTTTTTTCTACGCCCTATCTACATCAGGGCCATTATATTTCTAACATAAATTGTTTTGTTATTTTACTTAACCAGTTTTATTGTAAAATACATTATCCAACTATAAGCAATTAAGAAATAATAAGGAATAAAAACAGACAAAAAAAACGTTCGAATAAAAGAAATCAATTACTTTAATGTTTTAAGCACTTATTCTCCGATTGACATCGCCTAATTAAAACTTTCGTCAGAACATTTTTTGTAGAGCATTTAGTAAGCTTTCGAATGGTAACCTTTTGCTTCCCAAGATTGACTGCTCTAAGCAAGTACAAAAATAACGAGCAGTGAAAAAAAAAACAAAAAAAAAAAAACTGCGGGAAACACACAAATAGATCCGTTTAAATAAACGAAACCAAGTTTTAAGCACTTATTTCTCCTAATGTGACGACCCCATCAAACATTTCTGCAAAACATTTTTTGTAGAGAATTTAGTAAGCTTTCGAACTGTCACATTTCACTTGCCACGATTTCCTAACCCTTTTCGAGATATTAAGGAAAAAATACGAAGGGGGCCTAATAGATATTCATACAGCATCTGAGAATCCCAAGATTCCGCAAAAATAAAATATTCTAATTATACGTATCCTGTTTTATTGGCAAATACATTTGACTACTATAAGCAATTGCAAACAATAGGGAATATGCCAAAGAACTCGGAATAGGAGCCTCGACAGTTTCAAGACATTTGAAGGAAATCGGCAAATCTAAAACTGACATTTCATACGGTACAGCCTGATATATTTCTAACAATGAATTATTGTTGGTATTTTAATTAATCTATTTTATTGTCAAATACATTATCCAACTATAAGAAATGAAAAAATAGGAATAAAAACAGACAAAAAGAACCGCTCGAATAAACGAAATCAATTACTTCAAAGTTTAAGCACTTATTTCTCCGATTGACATCGCTTATTCAAAACATTCTTTAGAACCTTTTTTGTAGACCATTTAGTAAGCTTTCGAATGGTAACCTTTCGCTTCCCAAATTTTCAACCGTTTTCGAGATATTAATGAAAGTATACGAAGTTCCCAAAATTTTTATTATTTCTAGCAACAGAAAATTGGTCTCATTTTTCCTATCCTGTTTTACAAAGAAATACATTTTCCTAACATAAGAAATTACAAAAATAAAAAGCAATAAAAAACCAGGGGAAAGAGACAAAAATTACAAAAAGATCGACAAAAACCCGTTCATAAGAACAAAACAGACGTATTTGAAGTTTTAAGCACTTATTTCTCCGATTGACATAACCTAATCAAAAAGAGTTTTAGAATTATTTTTGTAGAGAATTTAGTAAGCTTTCAAATAGTTTCTATCCACTTACCACGATTTCCCAACCGTGTTCGAGATATTAATGAAAGTATACGAAGTTCCCAAAACTTTTCATGTCTGTTCATAAAATATTTTATTCTAACCCTTCCTTAACTCCAAGCGTAACATAACTTTCAACATATTAGTTTTAATGAAAGTAGAACATGCAGATAATGTTTCAAGTTAATCCCGTGATTCTAAGTACCCAAACCAAAAACGGAATTCAAAAAGTATTTTTCCAATTTTCTTGAAAACGGTTAAAGCTATCGCCTTGAAAATGGTTTCATTCGTTTTCCTAGCCCAAGAAGCCTATAAAAAGAGTACTTACAAGCTTATGAACTCAAAAACGTAAGCGTTACGATTTTTTCTGCGCGAATTTCGCCCCAAACGCCATCTTCCAGTGGGTGGATTTTGCTGGTTAACGAACTTGACCTTTCAAATTGGACGACTGATTTTTGTACCAAATTTCATCAAAATCGGACCATCAGGGAAGCCAGAAATGAGCGAACAGACAAATATATATATATATATATATATATATATCTATATATATATATATATATATATATATATATATATATATATATAAATATATATGTATACAAATTTGAACCACCGTTATTTTCTGTCTCTAGGGGTTCTGAAACGCGAAATTTTCTTGTCGGCACTTCCGGATTGTTTCATTGTATCAACCTTATAAGCGGGGTTCCTCCCTATGGGGGAGGGAGGAACCGCGCTAAAACATGTTTTAGAATAAATAATTGATGGTAAATTTAAATTGGACGTCTTTATTACGGTCCTTTACATCACTGCTCATGCGCATGTTTACAATTATCGTTGTTTACGCTGGCTTGGTTAACCTGCATAACAGTGAACTTAACACGTTCAGGCCCAAGGCCGTGGCATTTGCGTCCGAGAGATGTGTTCTGCGGGCCCAGCGTCAGCATGTTCTGGGGGTGGCGTGTGTGTCAGCAGATAGCTTGGTTTTCTTTCTATCCCCGCTACACCGAGCCTTGTCCTATACCCTTCGTATTTGATTTGGGACCTCATTACGTTATTCCCGGTTAGGTTAGGGGGTCTGGTATCGTATGATGCTGAATCCGCCCAAAAAAAATTCCGTCAGCGGGCCCGGTGTATTTGACATTTGACTAAATTGTAATTAATCCCCTAAAAGTACATCATTTTAGAAGTTTCTTCACTTATTTTTTTTTAATATATATTTTTTTGCCGAAATAAATATAGAAAAGGAAACCTTGGGCCCTAATGAAAATTTTGTTCGAAGCCCTCGGTCCTGAAAGTGTTAAATGCTGCATAATTTTTTCCCTAGTTGAGGGCGACTTTTTTTTAACGGATTTGTGTTTAGTGCATCGAAATACGATATAGAACAACACTTAAAAACGATCGGCGAGGAGGCCCCTAAACTTCACAATTACTTTTATTTTTTAAGTAGTTTTCAAAAAGGTATTGAAAGTGTGGGCTCAAGAGGAAACGCCGACTTTTGAGCACGCGGCTAATAGTCAAAAGTAAATTTTTTGTGATCAACAAATAATGTTTCTGAAAGGCCTCTTGAGAACTACAACTTCGATCTTTTACAATATTGCAAAGGGTTTAAAAGATATTTCAGTTGTGGCCGGCATATAGATGATACCAGAATATTTCAATTCGATCTCAAGGCTATCGCTAGACAGTGTTATTGACACTTTGTTTACTCAAGTGGTTACTCATCCATCTACAAACCACGCCCGACGTTACTCAATATCGGCAATTGGTCGAGAACCGGTTTATTCAACTTCCTGAGGCCTTGCCTGTTTTTGTGCATTCACGAATATCCTGGATAGTTAGCCCGTTTCGTGCCGAATTATCCTCATCATTGCAGAATACGAAGCTATTTCCCTTTCGTCAATCAGGCAAAAAGGCTGAATACACAAATATCCCTTCCGCGTTCCAAGACACGGCGCCGACTAGAACAGGCAGACTTTTCGCCTCGTTCAAGGTATTTCAGTAAAATGTTTGGCAATTTATATTCTTAAGTCGTTTTTGATTTCGTTAATTCTTTCGCAAAAACAGACACACGCATGCATATATATATATATGTATATATATATATATATATATATATATATATATATATATATAAAAGTATGTTTTGTTTCTTAAATATAAAATACTTCTTATGAAAGAAGAAACGTTACAATCTGATAGAGTTTATAAATTTCTTCCATACACCAGATTCAAATTTCTGTGTAATGTATATATATATATATATATATATATATATATATATATATACACATATATACAAATATACATTACATAGAAATTTATATTTTGTAGGTTATCTTATCTTCCAGGGGTCCAATCAGAATGGCAGCGGATCCCAGGTGCTTATAAACAGTAGAATAAAAGTAGTGTTGTAATTTCATTTGTAATGTTGATGAACAATACACAAATATATTATAGTAAACAAAAGAAATATATATAAATATATATATATATATATATATATATATATATATATATATATATATAAGTATGTTTTGTTTCTTTAATATAAAATATTTCTTATGAAGAAACGTTTCAATCTGATAGAATTTATAAATTTCTTCCATATACCAGATTCAAATTTCTGTGTAATGTATATATATATATATATACATATATACACATATACATTACATAGAAATTTATATTTTGTAGGTTATCTTATCTTCCAGGGGTCCAATCAGAATGGCAGCGGATCCCAGGTGCTTATAAACAGTAGAATAAAAGTAGTTTTGTAATTTCATTTGTAATGTTGATGAACAATACACAAATATATTATAGTAAACAAAAGAAATATATATAAATATATATATATATATATTTATATATATATATATATATATATATATATATATATATATAAAAGTATGTTTTGTTTCTTTAATATAAAATATTTCTTATGAAGAAACGTTTCAATCTGATAGAATTTATAAATTTCTTCCATATACCAGATTCAAATTTCTGTGTAATGTATATATATATATATATATATACATATATACACATATACATTACATAGAAATTTATATTTTGTAGGTTATCTTATCTTCCAGGGGTCCAATCAGAATGGCAGCGGATCCGAGGTGCTTATAAACAGTAGAATAAAAGTAGTGTTGTAATTTCATTTGTAATGTTGATGAACAATACACAAATATATTATAGTAAACAAAAGAAATATATATAAATATATATATATATTTATATATATATATATATATATATATATATATATATATATATATATAAAAGTATGTTTTGTTTCTTTAATATAAAACATTTCTTATGAAGAAACGTTTCAATCTGATAGAATTTATAAATTTCTTCCATATACCAGATTCAAATTTCTGTGTAATGTATATATATATATATATATATATATATATATATACATATATACACATATACATTACATAGAAATTTATATTTTGTAGGTTATCTTATCTTCCAGGGGTCCAATCAGAATGGCAGCGGATCCGAGGTGCTTATAAACAGTAGAATAAAAGTAGTGTTGTAATTTCATTTGTAATGTTGATAAACAATACACAAATAAATTATAGTAAACAAAAGAACAATATATATATATCTATATATATATATATATATATATATATATATATATATATATATATATATACTTGTTTTTTTGTAGCCAATAGGTCATAAAAACACTCCTTTCACTTCCTGTATTTCATTATTTTCACCCTAACCTAATGTGGGGACTGTAGCGCAAAATATATAGGAGAATCCGAACAAATTCTCAAAAAGCGTATCATGCAGCATGCAAAAAGTGTAGACGATCATTCACAATGTCAAACGGCTCTCTCAGAACACGCCACAGAAAATTCCCACTCATTCAATTTTCAAGAAGCAAAAATTTTAGATAAAGAACCAAACAGCCTCAAAAGAAAGATTAAAGAAAACCTTTATATTGTAGAAAGACAGGAACAGGTGGTAAATAAAAAAAAGGACATCAAATACTTAAATAAAATCTTTCAGAACCTTGTATTGCAGAATAGAAATGACGGGGACTGTAGACAGGTTTACGGGGAGGAAGGTTAGGATACTAGTGTTTCATAACCCTGAGACGCATATTGCTATGCAATATTAAAAATACTTTATATAAATGTACGTGATGGGAAATGACCATCGAATGTAACTATACACACAATGTTGTAAAAATTTAATTCTTCCAATCAAATTATACATGTATAATGTACAAATAATTTTAGGAAATACCCTTTGAGGAGGAGCAGAATAGCTCGAAACCGGTTAGGGTGAAAATAATAAAATACAGGAAGTGAAAGGAGTGTTTTTATGACCTATTGGCTACAAAAAACAAGTATATTGAAGTTTAAGGTCAACAATGGAAGAAAAATTATATATATATATATATATATACATTTTTTTTTTTTTTTTTATTAGTTTCCTCTCTGCAGTAACCCTGCAAAGAGGCCGTTTATTTTGTGCTACACGTTCCAATACATATATATATACATATATATATATATATATATATATATATATATATATATATATATATATATATATATATATATATATATATATATTATATATATATATATATATATATATATATATATATATATATATATATATATACACATATATCTGTCTCTTTCACTCTTTCTCTCAGATGTAGGGATGACATAAACTTGTTGATACAACTTAGTGAAGTTCTAATTTTTTATCTTCCGCCAATAACGAAAATGTGAAGTTTTTGACATTCATCTAATCTAAGATATTTTAATTTTGGTTTGGTTTCAAGTTGAGAAAGTGCTAGAAAAAAAAAAAAAAAGTAACAGCCATTAGAAGTTTCGGGTCGTATATATTCTTTAATATATGGAATTCGGTTGGGAAATCGTGGTAAGTGGAAGGTGACCATTCGAATGCTCACTAAATTTATTTACAAAAAAGGCTCTCAAGTAATTTTCGATGTCAATACAAGAATTAAGTCTCTAAAACATTTGGTTTCGCTATTTTGGGCGTTTTGAATCTGCTGTTCTTTTAACTGCACAAACCAGTAAAATGCGTATTTTAGTAAAACAAGACAAGAAAATAAAAAAAAAATTAATAAAATGATGATTTGAATTAGTGCTTTCCAGGAGAGAACTTTGAGAAGGAGGAAGGAGTACTTTACGCTTTTCATACTGTCAGTTTTTCTCGTTGTGCCTGAAATCTTTCTTCTCGGATTTCATTTTTATTTTTAAACGTGTTTACATTTTCCAAGAAAAAGTAAAACAATAATAATGGGCGTATTTAATGAGGGGGCTGCAGCCCCCCCCCCAGAAATTTGTAAAAATGTGTCATAAAAGCCTTAAAAATAAATAATATAAGATCACTTAGTTCAGAAATTTTTTTTTTTTTTTTTGGGTGTAATAGCGTTTTAATTGGCTACCTATTTCAAGTTCTAGATTGTTAGTATTACATACCCCCGAATACTCTCAGGACTCCCGAATACCCCCCCCCCCCCCCCGATATTATTTTCTATATATACGCCCCTGAAGGAAACATCTACTGTTCCTTTTCTATTTTTTTCTGCGTGGCGGACTTTTTTTTGTATATTTTTTGAAATATACTTTTACAAGATAAGGATTAGAAATATGAAATTATTTAAACACATAAAAGCACTCTACTACTAAAGAGAATGTACTTACAATCACATTAATAGTTACGACACAACAATAATGTAATCCCCAACTCTTAAATTAACAGGAAACAATTAATCTCATTATCATTAGCTTAGCTAATGGATTTAGTAGGTCACGGGCTAGAAATGTCAAAATATCTTATCAATTTTATCAAGAAGAAGGGAATAGAAGAAATTCCATGGTATAGCCATATGTTTACAAAGCTATCCTTTTTTTTTTGTAGAGAATTTCGTAAGCTTCGGAATGGTGGCATATTAACTCGAAAACGTATTATTATTTATTATATTGAGAAAGTATTATGAAGCCTGTGGTCTGCTTCCGTTTTCTGATTTGATAAACTTGTAGATTTGGGTTTAAGCACGCCAAAAACCACTTGGTCATTTGGTCATGGCAGGCAAAACGTACAATGATAAAAAAAAAAAAAAAAATAGAAAAAGAAAAACATAACAGAAAAAATATTTCTAAAGCACGATCTTAGCCTGAGAAAATTAGGTATTTATCAATAATTGAGGGATGTACATTCATGTTATATTAAAAGGTTCTATCAACACAGTACCTACTATACTACTTACAGTAACTAAAACTAAACATAAACAGTTATACAACATTGTAACTTTTTTTTAGCAACAATTATTCGTAAAAAAACACTAAGTATATGTGATTCGCTTCAGAAATATATATATATATATATATATATATATATATATATATATATATATATATATATATATAAATCAGGTGTTTTTCTGCCTGTATCTTTGTTCCTTATAAAAATCCATACCGTTTGACTCATTTTGACCAAATTGGCACACGGGTAGGTCTTGATCCAGGGAGTTTCATAGTCTCGGTCAAAAACGTCTACCAGGTGTCTGTCTGTTTGTTACCTTTAAAAATCCAGAACGTTTGACCGATTTTGACCAAACTTGGCACACTGGTAGGCCTTGACCCGGGGAGTGTCATAAGCTAGGACTCATAGTTCATGGGTCCCAGGTGACGGAGGTGACGGGTTGGAAACTTTGAACCCGAACATTTATTGATTTGCGTTATTAGATTTTATTATTACTTATTTGGTTTCTAATTTATTTTTCCTTTTCTAGATGCAGAAAGTAGGTGTAGCATAGCACTCCGGGTAACAGCTAGTGTATAAATAAATATATGCTGTTTTTTTCATCGCGTTCCTACTTCTTTTACATAATTTCTCCTTTATTTTTTATACGGAGTTGCTTTCTCCGGATTTTTTATTATTTAGGTTGTTTACCCTTTTTTCCTTTTCTTACTTATGTTAATTTTTTTTGTTTTGTTTAAACATACACTCTTCACATATAGATTCTTTTCCCTAAAACTACTTCAATGTTAAAATATGTAATACAATTAAACATTTGAAACACATATAAATTAAAAAGGGAGTCGTCGGTAACAGAATTTTAAAGTAGTAAGTTCAAGTTATCAAAATCTGAAATTAATGAATAAGCAAGTTTAATCGACCCATTAAAAGATTGCATAAATAAACATATAAAAGTTATACTCCAATATAAATGAATATTTCTAACATGTAGGCCGAAAATTTTCAATTTGATGGTTTAAGATGTAATACTAACTTATGAGATAAAAATAATATTGTTGAATTGATAAATAACAAATAAATCAATATTTTACAATTTTTGTATATGCTACGTTTTATATAGGATGTTAAAGTATCAACAACAAATAAATCAATATTTTACAATTTTTGTATATGCAACGTTTTATATAGGATGTTAAAGTATCAACAACCAATAAACCAATATTTTACAATTTTTGTATATGCAACGTTTTATATAGGATGTTAAAGTATCAACAACAAATAAATCAATATTTTACAATTTTTGTATATGCAACGTTTTATATAGGATGTTAAAGTATCAACAACAAATAAATCAATATTTTACAATTTTTGTATATGCAACGTTTTATATAGGATGTTAAAGTATCAACAACCAATAAACCAATATTTTACAATTTTTGTATATGCAACGTTTTATATAGGATGTTAAAGTATCAACAACAAATAAATCAATATTTTACAATTTTTGTATATTTAACGTTTTATATAGGATGTTAAAGTATCAACAACCAATAAACCAATATTTTACAATTTTTGTATATGCAACGTTTTATATAGGATGTTAAAGTATCAACAACAAATAAATCAATATTTTACAATTTTTGTATATGCAACGTTTTATATAGGATGTTAAAGTATCAACAACCAATAAACCAATATTTTACAATTTTTGTATATGGAACGTTTTATATAGGATGTTAAAGTATCAACAACAAATAAATCAATATTTTACAATTTTCGTATATGCAACGTTTTATATAGGATGTTAAAGTATCAACAACCAATAAACCAATATTTTACAATTTTTGTATATGCAACGTTTTATATAGGATGTTAAAGTATCAACAACAAATAAATCAATATTTTACCATTTTTGTATATGCAACGTTTTATATAGGATGTTAAAGTATCAACAACCAATAAACCAATATTTTACAATTTTTGTATATGCAACGTTTTATATAGGATGTTAAAGTATCAACAACAAATAAATCAATATTTTACAATTTTTGTATATTTAACGTTTTATATAGGATGTTAAAGTATCAACAACCAATAAACCAATATTTTACAATTTTTGTATATGCAACGTTTTATATAGTATGTTAAAGTATCAACAACAAATAAATCAATATTTTACAATTTTTGTATATGCAACGTTTTATATAGGATGTTAAAGTATCAACAACAAATAAATCAATATTTTACAATTTTTGTATATGCAACGTTTTATATAGGATGTTAAAGTATCAACAACAAATTAATCAATATTTTACAATTTTTGTATATTTAACGTTTTATATAGGATGTTAAAGTATCAACAACCAATAAACCAATATTTTACAATTTTTGTATATGCAACGTTTTATATAGTATGTTAAAGTATCAACAACAAATTAATCAATATTTTACAATTTTTGTATATGCAACGTTTTATATAGGATGTTAAAGTATCAACAACAAATAAATCAATATTTTACAATTTTTGTATATGCAACGTTTTATATAGGATGTTAAAATATCAACAACCAATAAACCAATATTTTACAATTTTTGTATATGCAACGTTTTATATAGTATGTTAAAGTATCAACAACAAATTAATCAATATTTTACAATTTTTGTATATGCAACGTTTTATATAGGATGTTAAAGTATCAACAACAAATAAATCAATATTTTACAATTTTTGTATATGCAACGTTTTATATAGGATGTTAAAGTATCAACAACAAATAAATCAATATTTTACAATTTTTGTATATGCAACGTTTTATATAGGATGTTAAAGTATCAACAACCAATAAACCAATATTTTACAATTTTTGTATATGGAACGTTTTATATAGGATGTTAAAGTATCAACAACAAATAAATCAATATTTTACAATTTTCGTATATGCAACGTTTTATATAGGATGTTAAAGTATCAACAACCAATAAACCAATATTTTACAATTTTTGTATATGCAACGTTTTATATAGGATGTTAAAGTATCAACAACAAATAAATCAATATTTTACAATTTTTGTATATGCAACGTTTTATATAGGATGTTAAAGTATCAACAACCAATAAACCAATATTTTACAATTTTTGTATATGCAACGTTTTATATAGGATGTTAAAGTATCAACAACAAATAAATCAATATTTTACAATTTTTGTATATTTAACGTTTTATATAGGATGTTAAAGTATCAACAACCAATAAACCAATATTTTACAATTTTTGTATATGCAACGTTTTATATAGTATGTTAAAGTATCAACAACAAATAAATCAATATTTTACAATTTTTGTATATGCAACGTTTTATATAGGATGTTAAAGTATCAACAACAAATAAATCAATATTTTACAATTTTTGTATATGCAACGTTTTATATAGGATGTTAAAGTATCAACAACAAATTAATCAATATTTTACAATTTTTGTATATTTAACGTTTTATATAGGATGTTAAAGTATCAACAACCAATAAACCAATATTTTACAATTTTTGTATATGCAACGTTTTATATAGTATGTTAAAGTATCAACAACAAATTAATCAATATTTTACAATTTTTGTATATGCAACGTTTTATATAGGATGTTAAAGTATCAACAACAAATAAATCAATATTTTACAATTTTTGTATATGCAACGTTTTATATAGGATGTTAAAATATCAACAACCAATAAACCAATATTTTACAATTTTTGTATATGCAACGTTTTATATAGTATGTTAAAGTATCAACAACAAATTAATCAATATTTTACAATTTTTGTATATGCAACGTTTTATATAGGATGTTAAAGTATCAACAACAAATAAATCAATATTTTACAATTTTTGTATATGCAACGTTTTATATAGGATGTTAAAGTATCAACAACCAATAAACCAATATTTTACAATTTTTGTATATGCAACGTTTTATATAGGATGTTAAAGTATCAACAACAAATAAATCAATATTTTACAATTTTTGTATATGCAACGTTTTATATAGGATGTTAAAGTATCAACAACAAATAAATCAATATTTCTAAAAGAAAATGGCTTCGCTGTGTCTGATGAGCGGGAACTCTCTTTTTTATTTTGAAAGAAGAAGGATACGAAGGATGACAATACGTAGGAGTTTTAAGAAAAATATATTTTTTTTTTTTTTTTTTTTTTTTTTTTTTTTTTTTTTTTTAAATGGTGAACAATTATTCATTTTCTATGAAAAATCGAAAAAATTTTACCCACTTTACTAGTAAATTTTATTAGGAAATTTGATAAAATTGATTAGGCATCAATCCAAGAGGCAAGTGTACCGCCCTCTTCGAAAAAGATAGTTTTGAGAAAAGGACTTTAAAGTTTAATAATCCAAAATTTTCATGTTTTTTCTATTTTTTTTCATGCTTTCTTGTCATAAAGATGAAAAACTGTGTTTTAATTTCGAAATGTATTGAAGGATGACAAGAAAGAATTTATTGATAGAACGTTGTTCAAAAATGTGAGTGACATGCATATCCAAACACATGAAACAATAATTTTTATTGGGCTACTAACGCCGGACTATCTATAGGTTGCCACCGACCACGTGTTGTTGGCATTATAAAAATAACGCCGACAACGCGTGGTTGGTCACCCATTCAGGTACTCTCCACGTTGCTTAACCTCGGTGATGAACGGAAACCAATGCACTCAACGAGGCTATGGCGATAGGCACTATACAATAATATACCAAAATGTATGAAATGTTTATTTATTTTTATTTGTTTTCTTTCCTTTTACACTTTAAACTATTTTCTTTCTTGATAAGATCTAGGGAAATATTAATTAGGATTACAAATTTTTTTTGATTGGTAGAATATCTCTGCCCGGAAGAGGCGCGCGGCAAGAATTTCCTTTATTTAAACATTTTAACGAGCTCGACCTTCAAACATTTCTTTGAAATATTTCTTAAATGCAATTAAATTAATTATCCATATTAGGAAACAATTATATAATACAAAAAAAAAAATGTTTTTGTTAGCTTCTGTAAAATAACTATCCATTATAATCTGGCGTTCCCAAGGTTTTAGGCGGCGGAAGATATATAAGTAAAAACTTCAATTATCTCAATAAAAGGCTAGTATTTATTTATTTTCATTTTTTTGTTACGTCTAACAAACATTTTTTTGATTTTTGGACGTGCAAACCACCCGTTCGCAGCCAGGATACGGATAACGTCAATCTTTTATTTCTTTTTTCGAAAAATGGTTTTAAAAGGTACTAAATTTGCTGTTTATATACATATATATATATATATATATATATATATATATATATATATATATATATATATAAGAAAATGTCGTTTCTTTTTGTTTACTATAGCATTAATACGCTTCTATTTATCATATTTTGGTTGGTGAAACTTATTTATTCTAAGCTGAAATTTCATTTTAAATGAAGACACCTATCCCCTTCCTAAGACACCAATAATTCTATAAAATAGTTTGGTAATCTTGTGAAATCGACTGCAATCATTTCGTCAATTTATTTATATCTTTTGGAGTGCGGAAAAATAAGAAATACAAAAATAGAATGAATTTTCGTCGAGAAAGAAATTTTTCATAAACATCTGATAACTTTTGAGAAAGTCATCTTTCATTCAACAACTTGAAGTTTCCAGAAAACAATAAAGGAGACCTTTTTCCCGGAAACTCGGACTTTAAACAAAGTTCTGGATTGTTTTAATATCAAGTTCAAAATATTTTTAGAACCAAGACCGACATCCTAAAGCAGGGTAGATAGAATATTGTTCAACACCGAAAATATCTGATAAAGGCAATTGGAACACAACAAGTTAAACAAAGTCATATATATATATATATATATATATATATATATATATATATATATATGATTAGGATTAGGATCAGGATTTAGTGGCGATTAACATTTTATCATGTTTTTACGCCATATATATATATATATATATATATATATATATATATATATATATATATATATCTGCCTGCATAACAACACACATAGACCCCAAAGAAACACACGACACACTTTATATGGGTGAAAGCACACGATGGACTTGAAGGAAACGAGATAGCCGACAGACACAGGAAATCAGCCTTCAAAGGCAATATTATGCCAGTAGCGTAGAAACACATAGATAGAACGGAGGAAAACACCATGATAATACTCTATATAAGGGAGTACACTATTTTAATTTATACCTATCTTTCTTTTATATTCATGTACATTATCTATCATTTATTTCTGCAAAAATTTTATACATTTTATTAGTTCTTAGTATTATTATAGTTTTAGTCTTATTTCTGTTAATTTTATTGTCTTACCTTCAATTACTTTAATTATAAATTGTTAAGTTTTTCATAACTAATATTCTCATGTTACTTAAATATAGAACATGCATGTAGTATTTTTAAAATGGCACATGTAGAAAATAAATTCCCACATCGCAGGGTTACTGCAGTGTGGAAAAAAAAAGAAAAAAAAAAAAGCCAAGTAAAAGTTCATTTTTTCGTTAAAAAAAAACAGCTCGGCTTGCCCTTGCGACAACAGAACACCACAAACAATACACCACCTTATATACAAATGTGATTTACTTTTAGATGAAAGAAATAATTCAATAGAAGGCAAAACTTTGGTCAATTAATACAAAGCGTTGTTTGATAAATATTATTCAAGTTTCAGGGATCTGTTGAAATATGTAAGAATGAAATTTTACCTTACAACAAATTAATTTATATTTCTGTCATGTATTTTTTATTTATATTTACAATGTAATGAGAAATCTCTAATGTTCTATATTAACTGTAAAAAATACATGTTAGGTACTTTTTTATGTATTCATAAAGCACGAAGTAAATGGCTTTTTTGCATGGTTACTGCAGTAAGAAAGTTAATAAAATAAGCTTGGTTTTATACAAGGTACCTGACGAGGTGGCAACTTGTAGGACATAAATAAAAACAAGCAGTAAGTTTGCAAAGTTTTAATTAAGATTTCATCCAATAGGTTATATATATATATATATATATATATGTTATTCGCATGGAAGTATTAGGTCTGCTTTCATATAGAGTACTTGGGGTGACCGGATTTCCTAACAAGTAGAGCCCCTCATGAGGTGCGATGAAAAAGCACGAAACATGTAGAGCATACATAATATATAAATTTGTATAATACTACTTGGAAAGGACTTTTGCTTTACCGACCCCAAGCCTCCAAAGAATTGAAAGCTATGAAGAAATATTTTGGGTCATCATAAGAAATGAAGAATACGTATATATATATATATCTGTGGCTTGGTGCTAAAAGGGCCAATGTCAATTTTTTTTTATATTTTGTGTTTTTTATTTACTTCCCTTAAAATACTTGGAAAAACACAAATCTTCATGTATATATGTATATATATATATATATTTATACATCTATATGTATACTATAAAAATATATATAGTATAGATATATATTTGGTTTTATGCAAGTATTACAAGGGGAAGTAGATCAACAAAACAAAATATGGAAAAATTGACATATATATATATATATATATATATATATATATATATATATATATATATATATATAAGAATCTTTTAAGTCATTTGCTTAAAAAAAAGTATGCTCATACACAACGCAAGGTGTTATGTAACAACTCCATAACGAAAGAAAAAACGACTTCTTGAACCAGCGAAATTGGTCCATTTGAAGCGGATTTTCACTCCGCACGAAATTATATGCACCCAACCCAAGCCGAATAATTAAATGTATGCTTTCTAGCGACAAAACTCGCTACATAATATTTATTTGTATTGTATCAATGTGTATTGAACAACTAAAAGAAACGGTTTATTTTGGGGGCGAGGTTAATTGCTAAGAATTGTTAAAATTTAAGGAAGATGATAAATTAAAAAAATAAAAAGTGACTTTTTTGCACAAACAGAACACAAAGTTCTTCCATTATACAGAGAAGTTACCTAGAAAAATTAATTAAAGCAGATGGCAATATTTTGAAGGATATAGGAATATTCCTATAACTCAAAGATTATGTAACATGTTTCCAAATATAACAAGTTTTGGCGTCCTGATTACCGCTTTGGGTTAGAAGGACCGATTCTGGTTGGCATAGTTAGAATGTAGTTGTCTCTTTTAGATTTTTTAATAAAACTCTACGCCATCCTAGCGCGTTTCCACAATGATCTTATTGTGCCATTTATGAAAGATGTAAATTGATATAGTTAAAATATTTTGAAAAATACATTGGCATCTTGTAGAGAAATGAGAATTTAGGCTCCATTATCCCCAGAAATCGTACAGTAGCGGAAATTGGTATATCCACTCGCAAAGCACTATTGCAAGCAACAACAAATTGATTTACTCCTATAAGAAATACATTTTTGAAACATTTTTTAATATTGTCAACAATCCGAATTACTGGATACTAAATATGACCCTTGATTACTGGAGGTGCCTATAGCACAAAGCTAAGAAAAGAAGTTCATTATTGTATTCAATTCATATGTTTTCTAGCCCTAATATTTTGTTTTTGTTATCAAAGATATATTGAACTGTTTTTTTTTTGTAATTTTATTTTTTCTTGCCTTATTTTAATACATTCTTTTTACAAGGTAATTAATTATTAAGGATAAGTTCATTTAGTGTAAGTAATTATTTAATAATCAAAGCTTGAGGACTAAGAGGCTTGCATGTTCCATTCACAAGTTACGTACAACAAATGTAACTATTATATTATTCAAGTTGTATTTTATGTGTACAAATAAAGTCAGAATTGTATGCAAATGTGTACTGTGTGTGTGTGTGTTAAGAGGATAACGGCTACCATTATTGTACTTGATGATAATGATGGGTTGGTTAAGCAGCCAAATTGGTTATGCATCAGCAACAAGCCACCAAACACATCTTGATAACAATTGGTAGACTAACTCTATTATTTAAGAACATCTTTCAAACATAAAATATATGATAAACAATATATATATATATATATATATATATATATATATATATATATATATATATATATATTTGATGTTACTTTTCGTCGCTGGGATAGTATTTTTAGATGGAACGGCATTTTTCTCCAGCGGTGGTTTTACTCAAGCATATAAAACCTTACGGCGAGGAAAATAGAAGCAGGCGAGAAAAAAGACGCAATGCCATCAGCGCTGCCAACGCACAGAATCCCAACTACACCAGGGACCTTCAACACCATTCGTCCGCCGATACTGTGGCTAGAGGGGAGAAAAGGCGCCCAGATCGAGAAAAATGTCATTCCCTTGGCTACCACCGAGGAAGAAACAAGTCCCTGGCTGAAGAAGATGGAGATGAATCCATCGAAATATTCCGGGAAGAAGTGAGGAGGAGTACCACCGCTGGAGAAAAATGCCGTTCCATCTAAAAATACTATCCCAGCGACGAAAAATAACATCAAGCATATAAAACCTTACGGCGAGGAAAATAGAAGCAGGCGAGAAAAAAGACGCAATACCATCAGCGCTGCCAACGCACAGAATCCCAACTACACCAGGGACCTTCAACACCATTCGTCCGCCGATACTGTGGCTAGAGGGGAGAAAAGGCGCCAAGATCGAGAAAAATGTCATTCCCTTGGCTACCACCGAGGAAGAAACAAGTCCCTGGCTGAAGAAGATGGAGATGAATCCATCGAAATATTCCGGGAAGAAGTGAGGAGGAGTACCACCGCTGGAGAAAAATGCCGTTCCATCTAAATATATATATATAGATTTAGGTAAATACATGAGTAATAGTTTTGCAAGAATGCATTATATCCAGTATTATGGAAATGAATGAAGTGAGACTAGTTCATTAAATTTTGACACATAGAGACCACGTGGCATGTGTTTATCCCTCTGTAGAATAGAATGCAATTCGATAGCTTAGACACGTGTATAGGAAAACACAACCAACTCCTGGGAATAGTTAATTCAACCAGAATTAATTTAACGACAAGTATTTCACTTTGATGTTATTGGAAATTTTTTCTTTAAACATTGTGTTATAGAGGAATTTCTGAACAGCGTACTTAAGTATTGTTGAATATTTATCAATATTGGTTTTTATTAAAAAATTTTGGGCCTACCAGTCACAGTATAATTAGAGGACTGGACTGCCTTGGACGAGATGCAGGTTCGAGTCTCGCTTGTACACTTCATATAATAATACCTTCTTACTTACAATAACATAAATAATACATTTACAGATTTCACACAGGATGCCAGTATGGATGCTAAATCCATCTCAAGAAATTCTTTAATTATGTAACAAGGCCTTTGTTGGAGTATTCTTTTCAATTTTATTATAAGACTTTTGCTCGGATGGATGATTCTTAATTTCGGAGGAAGAAAATTGACAAAACTGACCCACAAACCTTTTTCCTTTTTGCCTTGTCGAACAGTAATGGTCAAATCCTTCTAATTATTAACTTCAGGTCCGGTGGCCGTGAGTGTTAAAGCGTAAGCACTTAACGCTCCGTGTCAAGAGTCGTGGGTTCGATTCCCACTATGGGGTAGTGGCATTTATTTAGAAAAAAAGAAAAGGCATCAGCCCTATCGTGGCTAGAAAAGGGTGGTAGCCTATAGATAACTCGTCCTAAAATTCTTAGTTAATAATAATGGTCGTTAAAATTTAACTTTTAATAATTCTAAATTGAATTAAGTTGTGTTCCACGTGGTTTACTGTTACTAAAATATAGAGCGAGGGCAGTATTAGAATTCCTCATTCTATCAAATATATCCCTTTTGACGGAATAGTCGTACATCACCAAGATTCTTGAGGAACTGCACAAACAGTAATAGAATTTGTACAGGCTAGGTAATACAGTCTATTATATGGGTTGAATATTACTCTAAACCAGAAAATGGCTTAGGGTGGTTCTAAAAATAAATGAGAGTGGACTGTATTTGAATGAAATTAATTGAAATATATTAAATGAAAATTTAAATGGGTTGAGCTTAATGGTTGGCGTGGATCTGATGGTTGTTGGACTCACATACTTGGGTTTGAAATTGTATTTTGGGTAAAAATGCCGTTTGACGCCCTCCAAACCGATTTCTTTCAAATTTTGTACAATAACGTATTTTGATGCACTAATCACCAATACGATAAAAAAAAACGTCGGATTTAACTAGGAAAGAAGTTATTAAGCACTTAAGTTCACTGTTATGCAGGTTATGAGAGCTATTAATTATAGCGAGTTGGATTGACTGGGGTTTTGTTATTTTCTTGAGCGAGCGGAAACTTATAGCACTTATGCCCTTAAGCGACTGGTGAGGATGTCCTTAAAATTAACAATATTTTCGAATAAATGGTTTCTGAACATTTCAAATGAGAGTTCTCTGTTTCCCAATGTTACATATCTGCGCATGCGCGTGATTACAAATACGCTGATGACGCCTAGTTTTATAACCTTCATAACTTTAGTGCTTAATATTATAGTCTATTAATTTTAGCGAGTCGGATTGACTGGGGTTTTGTTATCTTCTTAAGCGAGCGGAAACGCATAGCATGTATGCCTTAAAGTCGTCATTTATGCTTTAAAGTCGTCACAAATTTAGTTGTTTACATTAGCTCTCATAACCTGCATAACAGTGAACTTAAGTGCTTAATAACTTCTTTCCTAGTTAAATCCGACGTTTTTTTTTTTTTATCGTATTCGTGTTTAGTGCATCAAAATACTTTATTGTGAAAAATTTGAAAGAAATCGGTTTGGAGGGCGTGAAACTGCATTTTTACCATAGTTTGTTGCTGGCCGGCCCTCTCTCCCTCCTCCCTCGCCAGCATAGTTTTCTTCCCCTACTCACTCATGATGGAACTGAACGAGCGTAGGAAGGAATAAAATGGTCTTTTTCTTGATAGATTGTCTTGAATAGATTGTGTTTTACTTTTTATGCATGCACTTTCTTCTTGTTGTGTTCTCACTCACTTGTTTTTTTAGCACTTTCCTCCGAAGGAAAGTAGCTATTGAGGTTGGACTCATGACGGAATTTTTGAAAAATTTCTTCAAATCTTTATCGATCCTAACTAGTAGACACCGAAAATTTATATATATCTATATATATATATATATATTTATATATATCTATATATATATATATATATATATATGCATATATATATATATATATATATATATATATATATATATATATATATATATATATATATATGTCTGTTAACACGATAGCGGCCAGAGTTTTTGTTTTTTCGTCACGAAACTTGGTATATAGCATTCAATTAGCAAACGATTGAACGAGTTCGTTAACCACCAAAGTCGGTCCACCGGAAGGGGGGGTTTACCCCAAACCCAAAACACTTATTTGACTATGTCAGCCGTAATATTTGTTATATTTCAACGAAACTTGGTATTCGTAGTGTTAATATAGAGAGAAAAGTGAGATATAAAAATGAACTAAATCGGTTCATTAGAAGGGGGGGGGGGGGTTACTCCGGACCCACAATACCAATTCGCCACTACCAGCCGTGATTTTTAGTATATTTCGACGAAACTCGGTATTCGTAGTGGTAATCTACAGGTAAATATGTGTTGTAAAAATAAACTAAATCGGTTCATTAGAAGGGGGGGTTTACTCCGGACCCAAATTCCTAATATACTCATACCGGTCGTAATTTCTGCTGTATTGTAACGAAACGCGGTATACGTCGTGGGTAACTCATGAGAAAGAAGTGTTGTAAAAATGAGCTGAATCGGTCAATCGGAAAGCGGGGGTTTAATTTGTAATATATTTCAATAGAAAAGCCGGCAGACGTAGGTTCACAAAGCCGCCGCAAGGAGCGCTTTCTACCACTAGAGGGACTGTATCCTGTTCCTGCGTTAGATCAAAACACGATAATATGAGGATTTTTGTATTTATTACGTAGTGTAGTAGGTACCATGTGTAAACATAACTCTGGAAGCAAATTAATAACACAGGTCTACAACCAAAAATTTGATTTGATGATTTTGGCTAATCTCTGTGTTTCTCGGTGTGCTGAGGCCGAGAATGAAGTCCGTTTTTCTCTATCACGTACAGATTTTTTTCAAATCCATAGAACATAATATACCTGCTATACACATAAATTTGGTAAGAAGTAGTTTTTTTTTTCCAAACGATTTCTCTTTTTATAAACTGACATCTTTCACTAGGTGGTGTAGGCAATGACTCCCTCAGTAGATGTTGTAGGCCTGAGGGTGTCTAGGCACGACCTGTTCAGACAGGAACGTACTTGTTTGGTCTCATATGTCACCGTCTGAAGCTAAACGAGATTGAACCTGTTGTATCAGGAACTTGGAGCTAAATTTCTGTTCATTCTCTCAGTTCAGTAGTATCAACTGAAGTGAACACATTCACTGAGGTCTCTTAGTTGTGTCAAAGTGATTAAGAACGTATTTTAAGGTTTGAAAGTGCATTTAGACAAAATGTCTCATCGTCGTTGTGTTACCAGTCCAGACTACTTCTGTTTTATCTGTGGTGAGTACACAGTTAAGAAATACCAACGAAATATAACAGGTTTTGTCAAAAATGTATATTATGCATATTTTGGCTTGAGAATAGGAGATCAAGATAAAGTGTGGGCTCCTCACAAAGTATGCCATAGCTGCGTAGAAAAACTTCGCTTATGGTACAAAGGAGAGTTAAAATCTTTCGGATTTGCTATCCCAATGATGTGGAGGAAGCAAAAAAAAACACGTTAATGACTGTTACTTTTGTAATTGTCATGTTCAAGGCTATAATTCCAAAAATCATAAGCTCATTAACTACCCTAATGTGGAATCTGCTAGTCGTCCGGTACCACACGGTCCTGGATTGACAGTTCCTCAGCCCCCTCGTGACTTGGGCAGTATAGATAGGGAAGCTAATAGAGAAGACTGTATGTCGGAGAGCGATGAAGTACACAGTGAGTTCAAAGCAAGCAGTTCAGAAGATGAACCTCAGCTTATTTCTCAACAGGAGTTGAACGACTTAGTGAGAGATCTTGGACTTCCAAAAGATGCAGCTCAGTTACTTGGCTCCCGTCTTAAAAAGTCCGACTCGCAGGAACTGCGTCATCTTAGCGCGGTTCCAGTTTTTTTTTTTTTTTTTTTTTTTTTTTTTTTTTTTTTACGGCACATCTACATCTAGGTCATTAGCGCCGACATCCAGGGTGTAGCGAGGAATTTCACCAGCGAGCCGTGGGATGATAAAATTCCTGCCGGAGGTTGGGAATCGAACCCACCATCTCCCGCTTATGAATCCAAGGCGCTAGCCATTAGACCACGGGAGACCCCGGTTCCTGTTCATATCCCTATTCCCATTTGAAAAGCATAGAATAGAAACAGATAATATTTTCCTCGGCCTTTGTTCAAAGGGTTTTATGGCTATACCTGGGGTCAGGTCCGCAAGACCCTTGAATCCTCTTCTACCGATACTTCATTTCATACGTTTCAATGAATTGGAAAATATCAAATATTTTCACACATTCCTGTGTTCTTTTACTATAGTAATAATTCTACAGATAAAATCAATTAAAAAATAAAATAAAAAAACCAACAGCATAAAGGCAATTGAAAATATTCAAAAGACGTCAACGAATCTTTTTCTCTTGGCAAGCTATATTTCTAACAATGAATTGTTTTTCTTATTTTGCCTAATCTGTTTTATTGTAAAATACATTATCCAACTATAAGCAATTAAAAAATAACAAGGAATAAAAACAGACACAAAGAACAGTTCGAATAAGCAAAATCAATTACTTTAATGTTTTAAGCACTTATTTCTCCGATTGACATCGCCTAATCAAAACTTTCATCAGAACCATTTTTGTAGAGCATTTAGTAAGCTTTCTAATGGTATTCTTTTGTTTACCAAGATTCTCAACCTTTTTCGAGATATTAAGGAAAATATACAAAGTTACCAAAACTTTTTAAGTCTGTTAATAAAATATTTTATTTTAACCCTTCCTTAACTCCAAACGTAACCAAAATTTCAACATATTAGTTTTGATGAAAGTAGAACATGCAGAAAATGTTTCAACTGAATCCCATGATTCTAAGTACCCAAACCAAAAACGGTATTCAAAAAATATTTTTCCAATTTTCTCGAAAACGGTTAAAGCTATCGCCTTGAAAATGGTTTCATTCGTTTTCCTAGCCCAGGAATCATATAAAACGAGTACTTAGAAGCTTATGAACTCAAAAACGTAAGCGTTACGATTTTTTTTGCGCGAATTTTGCCCCAAACGCCATCTTCCAGTAGGCGGATTTTGCTGGTTAACGAACTTGACCTTTCAAATTGGACGAAGGATTTTTGTACCAAATTTCATCAAAATCGGACCATTCGTCTTCTAGCTAGAGAGCGAACAGACAAATATATATATATATATATATATATATATATATATATATATATACATATATATATATATACATATATAAATAAATATATACATATATATATACAAATTTGAACCACCGTTATTTTCGGTCTCTAGGGGTTCTGAAACGCGAAATTTTCTAGTCGGCACTTCCGGATTGTTTCATTGTATCAACCCTATAAGCGGGGTTCTTCCCTATGGGGGAGGGAGGAACCGCGCTAAAACTAAAATTTATTACAGCCAGGTCTTTTTCATGGTATCGACACCGTGAAGCAGTTTTTGTCCTTACTTTGCTCTGGATAGGATCTTATTTATTGCAAAGACATTCTTGGTCTGATGGGTCAATTTGGTATACAATATGACCCGATTCATTGGCGTCTATTCATAGACTCATCAAAGCGAAGTCTAAAGGCTGTTTTGTTGCACAATGGCAATACTTATGCTTCAGTTCCAGTTGGCCATTCGTTACATTTAAAAGAAACATACGAAAATTTGTCGTTAGTTCTCGAACGAATTCATTATAATGAGCATAACTGGTTGATATGTGGAGACTTGAAAGTACTTACTATGTTCTTAGGTCAGCAATCAGGGTACACCAAGTTCCCTTGTTTTTTATGTTTATGGGATAGCCGAGACAGAAATTCCCATTGGAACAACAAAGACTGGCCATCACGAGGAGCTCTGTCGCCAGGCCAAAAAAATGTAATTAGGAGAAGTTTGGTTCCTTCTGACAAAATCCTGCTACCTCCTCTACACATAAAGCTAGGGCTGATAAAACAATTCGTAAAGTCTCTCAATAAAGAAGGTGAATGTTTTAAGTACTTATGCTCCAAGTTCCCACGATTAAGTGATGCAAAGCTAAAAGAGGGGATCTTTGTAGGCCCAGATATTCGGAAACTTTTCACAGATCCACATTTCACTCAGACCATGAATGAGAAGGAGAAGGAAGCTTGGAATTCTTTTAAAGATGTTGTTGAGAAGTTCCTTGGTAACGTGAAGGATCCCAACTACAGAAGTATCGTGGAACGCATGCTGAAGGCATTTCAATTACAAGGTTGCAACATGAGTTTGAAGGTTCACTTCTTACATTCGCATGTGGACTATTTTCCGGAAAACTTAGGGGAAGTAAGTGAAGAACAAGGGGAAAGGTTCCATCAGGACATCCAGGAAATGGAACGTAGGTATCAGGGCAAATGGAACGTAAACATGATAGCTGACTATTGTTGGATGCTGCAGCGTGAATCATCTGAAGAGTCCTACAGCCGGAAACGAACACGGAGAAATTTTCAAGAGAAAAAAATACGTTTTCATAAAAATAATAACTAAATATGCCACTATTAATTCTGAAGCTGTTATTTCTACACATTTATGTATTTTGTACAGTAAACAACATTGAAATAACTAAAAGATCATGGAAATAAATGAAAACTCTTATTCGCCAATTCTGTTTTCTTTTAATGGTAGTACCTCTGCCCTTACTTGAGATTGAACAATTTCCTTACGTGATAGAGAGGGACTGACCTCATGTTCGGCTTCAGCACGCCAAGGAGCATAGAGATTGACCAAAATCATCAAATCAAATTTCAGAAAGATTATTTTTGTAGACCTGTGTAATTGATCAGTTACTCATTACAAAATGAGAACTATTCACGTTTTTATTTTATTTATGTAGGATATTTTAAGCAAATTGTTCTGGAAAGCAGTCTACACTACCCAAATTCTGAGGAAAGTGCTTAGTTATGCAGCTCCTGCGTGACGGACTTTTTTTTTTTCCTTTCCTATTTAGTAATAATTAATTTAGTATTCAAGAGAAGCCCAGATGGAAGGAGAAAGCAGGTAATAATTTATCACTAACCTTAGATATAAGATTTTCTATGTCCCCATATATTTTTGTGTAAAATAATTAACTATTTTTTTATTATGCCCGGGACTTTGATTCGCCCCAAAAGTAATTTGACGGTAAACGGACACACGAGATAGGTACATCCTACCTGAGAATAAATTTCCTTAAAATAAAGTACTCGTGTAATTTTTATTGTAACGTAAAATTTACGTACGTTAGTATATATATATATATATATATATATATATATATATATATATATATATATATATATATATATACAAATTTGAACCACCGTCATTTTCGGTCTCTAGGGTTTCTGAAACGCAAAATTTTCTTGTCGGCACTTCCAATCCGGACAGGTTTCATGAGATGAGCCTTATAAGCGGGATTTCTCCCTATGAAGGGAGGGAGTAACCGCGCTAAAAGGACGCTGTACTGGGGACTACGTTGTATTGATATTATCCCAAACTTTGCAGTAAATTAGTTTCATTATTACAATAAAAATAGGAATTAAGAAAGAAGGAAATGGCAATATTAATTTCGAGTACTTCGATAAGGTGCTAAATAAAAATTGTTATCACTTGGGAGCGAGATAAGGAACTGCCTGTCAGGATTTATCAGTGTCTCTTCAGCTTTGACGGTCGGCAGGAAGTAGTGTTGTGTATATATACCTAGGGTAATTTGCAAGAAAATTTCAAATCGTTTTCGTTTTCCGCCACACCATTATGAGCTCTAGTGGAACAATAACATGCGAGACAGGCTACATGTGGAGAAGCTACGACATCGAGTGGAAAATACCTAACACTTCTTTTCCATGGCCTGGTGACCTCATAAACTCAGGTACATTCACAACTGGAACTGATCCTAAGATAGACTGGAATATAAGGCTGTATTCGAATGGCTTGAGAGAAGGGTTAAATCTTCATCTAAACAAACATTCTACGATAGAAACTACAGTTGAGTACAGCTTTTCTATATTGGACATCGAAAGAACAAAGTGTTTTTCAACAACTACAATAAGGAAATTGAACTTTTCGGATTCAGATATTCCCGTTTTAATTACTTACGACGAATTAAATAGAAACAGAACTAAATTTCTTCCTGGTGAATCTGTGACGATATTATGTGAGCTCAGAGTTTTGGACGAGAAGATAAAAACCATAGTCAGCTTATCAGAAGACTTAAAAAATCTATTGACAACACCAGAATGGAGCGACTTTACTATATCCATCAGTGAAAAGAAATTTCCCGTCCACAAAGCTATTCTTGTGACAAGGAGTCCAGTATTCTCTGCAATGTTCAAGAATGACTTGGTAGAAAGCAGATCCAATATTGTAGAAATATCTGACATAGAACCAGAAGTAATGGAAAAAGCGCTTCTATATATGTACACTGGTAAATGTAATAAACTCTATGAAATACCTAAGAAATTAATGCATGTTGCCGAAAAGTACCAGTTGGTTGGGCTAAAGTATTTATGCGAATTAGTTCTATCCGAACAGCTGAGCTGTGATAATGCAGCTGATACATTGATAATTGCAGACTTGTACAATTGTAATGAACTCAAGGATAAAATTCTACAATTCATTAACGAACACAGCAAAGAAGTTCTTGGCAGCACTTCTTGGAAGAATATGGTTGTTTCAAATCCTAACTTAAAGATGGAAGTCCTAGAATCCATGGTAAATCACCATATTATGCTTAAATAATATAATTTACTTTCAATAAATTTTATTGATTGTATTTTGGAAGAATTTTTGGAACAAAACTAATTTTCATTTGCCTAAAATATTTACTCGCCATTGATAATTTTGTGCAGAAATTGTAAAACTAAAGTGTTCTATTTTTTTTTTGTATTTGAAGCGTCATATTATTAATAAACTATTTTTTATTTGAAGCTTAGTATTTTATTTTAGTTATCAACATCCTTTTTTCACTATTTATTTTCATTATAGCTTTGTTTTGTGCTGTACAACTTTTACATTTCATTGAACTCGAAGCTCAAAATTAGCTGAACAAATTGATTTAGATAAACAAGAGGATTAGCAGAAGTGAAATTATGACTGCTGTTTTTGTAAAAACAAAATGCTATTTGTAAAATTTTATATTTTTTCGGTGATTCTGACAAAATTAAAAAAAACCTTAAATGTGAAGAACTTCCTAAGTAATATTTAATTTTTTTTTAATTTAATAAAAAAAAGGATTGTATTTTAATTTTTTAACAAGAGTATTTTTTTATTTTTTATTTTATTTATTTCATTATAAGGGCTCCGCAACTATGGCTATGAGCACTAATACAGATAATAAAATATATACAATTTTTTTACCCTTTGTTGACGTTGATACAATTTACATTTATACTTAAATAAGATATATACATATATATACAAACATTATACACACACATATATAAATATATGTAATATATATATACATATATACACAAAATATAGCATATATACACATACATGCATATACCACGAGATTCATATGAATAAAGATAATAAATACAAATATAAACCACAATTCATTTGCAGTTACAATAAAAATATAAAACACAAAATAACTAAAATAAGGTACATTAGCTTTAATAAATCAGATCTATAGGTTATTAAAGTAAACTATTAAAATCGAAAGCACAAGGAGAAGAAGGAAGATAGCCTAGATTTTTTTGTATAAATTATTGTTCTTTAAATACTGTAGTATACTGTTGATGTGTGGGCTACCTTCTGCGAGTAATGTGTGTAAGTCGTGTGTCATGAGTAAATTGTCTCGTCTTCTGCAGTCTGTCAGTATGTGTTTTATCGTCAGGGGAACATTACACAGGGAGCACACGGGTCTGTCTCGTCTTCTGCAGTCTGTCAGTATGTGTTTCATCGTCAGGGGAACATTACACAGGGAGCACACGGGTCTGTCTCGTCTTCTGCAGTCTGTCAGTATGTGTTTCATCGTCAGGGTAACATTAAACAGGGAGCACACGGGTCTGTCTTGTCTTTCCATTAAGTATGAATGTGTTATAAGTGAGTGTCCAATTCTTAGCCTGGTCAGGACAACTTGGTCTCTTCTATTTAAAGACAAATCATTATCATGCCAGACTTTGATTGAGTTTTTAATTTCTCTTAATTTGTTGTCTGTCCGTAACCAGTGATTTAGCCAATCTTGTAATATGTGTGTATGTGCTATGTTACATAAGTCCTGTGTAGTTAGTTCTCTGATGTCAATGTTTTCTTTAAAGGTAGCCTCTTTAGCTATTTTTAATATTACAAGAGTAATATTAAAAATGTCATTAATATATTATTTAAATTTAAAACCTACTTAAGTAGAAATTGTAAATAACAAAATTAAAATTATAAGTTTCCTTCATAATAATATTGACATTTACAAAAATCTTTTCTTATCTTTCTTCTTTTTTCCCCCTTAAATAAATGATTTACACTCTTAAGAAATATCTGAACACTTAACCATTATATTCTAGAAAGGAATATTTTTTAAATGATGTATTAAATATTACAAGATCTTCCTAATCAATTTACTTCACATATTCTTTGTAACATATATAACTTCTGTCATAGGATTCGTTTTATTCAGAGTTATGTTTTCAAGTTACTTATAATTAAGCGTGAAATTTTGATAAAAAGTACAGTTTTTGTTCACAGCTAGGGGAATGCCATATACCGATGTTTTCATGGTGGAAACAAAAACTCTAGCGGGTATACTTGAAATGAACTTTTAGCACTTTCCTCCGAAGGAAAGTAGCTATTGAGGTTGGACTCATGACGGAATTTTTGAAAAATTTCTTCAAATCTTTATCGATCCTACCTAGTAGACACCGAAAATGACCCCCGTTAAAATTTATATATATATATATATATATATATATATATATATATATATATGCATATATATATATATATATATATATATATATATATATATATATGTGTCTGTTAACACGATAGCGGCCAGATTTTTTGTTTTTTCGTCACGAAACTTGGTATATAGCATTCAATTAGCAAACGATTGAACGAGTTCGTTAACCACCAAAGTCGGTCCACCGGAAGGGGGGGTTTACCCCGAACCCAAAACACTAATTTGACTATGTCAGCCGTAATATTTGTTATATTTCAACGAAACTTGGTATTCGTAGTGGTAATATAGAGAGAAAAGTGAGATATAAAAATGAAATAAATCGGTTCATTAGAAGGGGGGGTTTACTCCGGACCCACAATACCAATTCGCCACTACCAGCCGTGATTTTTGGTATATTTCGACGGAACTCGGTATTCGTAGTGGTAATCTAAAGGTAAATATGTGTTGTAAAAATAAACTAAATCGGTTCATTAGAAGGGGGGGTTTACTCCTGACCCAAATTCTTAATATACTCATACCGCTCGTCATTTCTGCTGTATTGTAACGAAACGCGGTATACGTCGTGGGTAACTCATGAGAAAGAAGTGTTGTAAAAATGAGGTGAATCGGTCAATCGGAAAGCGGGGGTTTAATTTGTAATATATTTCAATAGAAAAGCCGCCCAGACGTAGGTTCACAAAGCCGCCGCAAGGAGCGCTTTCTACCACTAGAGTGACTGTATCCTGTTCCTGCGTTAGATCAAAATACGATAATATGAGGTTTTTTTTTTATTTATTACGAAGTGTAATAGGTACCATGTGTAAACATAACTCTGGAAGCAAATTATTAATTGATCAGTTACTCATTACAAATTTAAAAGAGAACTATTCATGTTTTTATTTTCTTTATGTAGGATATTTTAAGCAAATTGTTCTGGAAAGCAATGTACACTACCCAAATTCTGAGGAAAGTGCTTAGTTATGCAGCTCCTGCGTGACGGACTTTTTTTTCTCTCACCATATGATTTATATTGCGATTTATTGTTCAGCTGGATGTGTGATCCCTGAACAGAATTGAATTCGCAAGTCAAAGATTAATGACAATAAGAATTAAGAGAGGGCTGTAAAAGCGCTGATACATTAGATACCAGACGTGCAGAGAAGGAGACTCATTAGGGGGCGCCTACACTGGACCCGATCCGATAGCCACCGACGGTCGGAAGAAAAATAAACACATGCATCTCAATAGAGGTGCCTACATTGGTCTCGACTCGACCCGATCCGATCCGATGGCCACCGATTCATGGTCAATCAAACATGTTTGTTTCTAGACCGATTTCGGGTCGACGAAGCAAAATGGCGCCAACCCAAATATTGCGTTTCAAAAAGGTCTACAGGTTCAAAATCTTAACCGATTACAATGCATTTCTTTTTAAACCAAAGGAATTTAATTTTAGAACGACTTTGTCAATTCACATTTTTGTTTTTTGATTCCCTTTTTATTGAATTGCGTGGAAATATGTTTATAACCTTCTAGCTACCTTTCTTATAAATAATTTTAAAATATCAATATTAATGCTTCTCTTACCTCCAACATTCAACCTAATCGAAGGTTTCTATGCTTATTAGGTGGTATTTCTTAAATTAATCACTCATTTTCACTTCACAACGAGTCCATTACTGACGAGCTGTCACTAAATCAAATCGGATCGGGTCGAGACCAATGTAGTCACTCACGTCGTCCGCTGTCGATCAAACGAAATCGGATCGGATCGTATCGGAACATACAACTGTTTGGTGATCCGGAGATGTACTGCAGCAAATAAGCTTTCATCTACATAGGTCACTAAATCTTTAAACCTTTAATACTATTAATAGTTCTAATTCTTTATTAATTTGTAAAATATTTCCGTAAATACTCTCCAGCCCTTATAAGAAAATTTTTATGAAACAACCAATCTTGTACCATTAGAAAAAAGGAGACGTAGAAACTTGTAACAAATTGAAAGTTACATTGTTCCTAGAGTGTGTAATTCTTGTTTTCCTTCTTCAAAACTATCTACGTAACATTTAAAATATCAGGAATATAATACACTCAACGGGATGAAGTAGTTCTCACGCGACTACGCATTGGACTTAATAGACAAGCACATGAATTCCTAAGGACAATACGACATAAACCTTTATTTCATAGAAGCAACAGTTGTATGGAGTTCCGTATGACTATACAGGTTGTCCCGCCCAGATTGGCTTCTTCAAGCTACAGCAAAATTATTGGTTTTGACTTAGAAATGAGAAAAAAATAGACTTACCTAAATAATTTTTGTTTACAAAACAACAGGGTACCATTTTAAAGCTTATTAAATGAGGCAAATTTTGAGGCGGAGGCAAACCGCTAAGTCTACAAATAGCTGATTAAGAGAATATTGAATGAGTTAAGAAAATCCTAATAACAATAGTTCACATCTATATGGCTCTTAGTGTAGCTCCTAATTTACATGACAACATTTCAATAACTGGTGTTTCTTATTGGAAATTTAATGTAGATTCTAAAACTGTGGTCGTTATTTACGATACAGAAACCAGAAATCCGGAAAACGCAGTTTTTCATAAAAAGAAACCCAATAGTTTATAAAATAGACAAATGTTTGAATAGCTCTGCTACATGTTGAGATAGGACGCTCATTTCTGCGTCCCTGAGCCACAAATGAGGTGCAGAATAAACCCCTAAAGTTATGACATCTCAATACGGGACACCCTTTATAGTATTCTAGTAAATCTACATGTAACAATTAAATAACCCAGAGAATAGTTGTGTTTTGGAAGTTTCAAATCATTCTTTAGGTTGCGTATACATCTGACACCTCTCGGAGGAAATATATCTCAGGTGTAGGATAGATAATTATTATATCCAACACCTGAGATATATTTCCTCCGAGAAGTGTCAGGTGTAAACACACCCTTATTGCTCCTCATAGAAATTTATATCCCAGGCATAAAATGATTGCAGTTTACATTAGGGTGGGTTTACAGTTGCTAGTTATTGCAGGATATTTATGTCAGAGAGAAATTGCGACTATTGAAACCCCATGTAAAATGTATGCCTGCAATAAATTGCTCATGGTAGAATTTATTGCAGACATGCATTTTACATGGGGTTTCAATAGTCGCAATTTCTATCCGATATAAATATCCTGCAATAACCAGCAAGTGTAAACCCTTAGTTACAATTTCTGTCTGACATAAATATCCTGGAATAACTATGGGGTGTAAACGCACCCTTAGATAATACGGAAACAAGGACTATTGGTAGACCCTAAGAAATACGGAAAATCGCTATTAACCATAAGAAAGATGGCCTCCGAAATTGACACATCATATTTATGTTTTTTTTCCGACATTGGCAGAAGGCCAATCAATAAAAATACGTTTTTTTTATTAGTTTTTTTTGGTTCACCCTTCAATAATTAGGCTATAGAAAACGATTTAATTAGTCTAAATGCTCCTGAAGAGGCAATTTTTTTATGTGAACCCGGCAAAGAAGTTTCTAATTCAAATACTGTAATTAGTAAAAAGTTTTTATTTATTGACCTTCTGCCTTTATTACAAAAATAGGCGTATGTTGCAGTAGCGTTGCGGACATTTTACAAAAAGCATTGCAAACATTATTGTCAAGGACTTCTGTTATAATATGAGGTAATAGGCGAAATCTGTATTAAGTTTATGACTGTAGGAATAGCTGTATTGAGGAAATTTATGACGAAAAAAGTCCAAAATTGGGTCTTGTTTAGAACAGGCCCGCCAGTGATTTTATCTAGTAACAGTTACTTATTGATAAATCAAAAAAATATGGGTTAAAGGAACATATGATTTATTTAATAAAAACTTTTTACACATAACCAAAAACATTATCATACTTTTAATCAGTTCCTCCAAGTACATCTGGAGGCCCAAAATTCTACTATGTCCTTAAGGATTTTATCAAAAACATCTTCTTTTGAGTTTCTCTGCCTCCACATGTACTCACATAAATAGGAGTCTATCATAGAGCGATGTGTCCCACATTCCTTTTTGTTAATAAATCACTGGCGTTGTTAATAAATCACTAAATTTTTACAATATCTTTCCTTGGGTAGAATTCCTCTTTCGACAAAGAAAATCCTGGCTCGTTGCTCTTCTTTACATAAATCGTAAACATCAAAAATATTCATAGTTTAATACTTTTATAACCGCAAATACACAAACAATACTAAATTAAATAGTATTTAAACATGTGTTTTTATTTCTGTATCGATGGTATCAAATTACACAGTAACAGTTACTAAATATCATTATATAATCACTGGCGGGCCTGTTCTAAACAAGACCCCCAAAATTTCCACAGGTATTTTGTTTTGCAGAACGTTTTCAGGAACTAAGCCCCAATTTCAATAGCAAAGCAAAGGTTCTTATTCAGCCGAGCATTGTTCCTAGACTCCAGTCTTTCTAACAAGCGAACATCCCCAAGTGTCCGGAGCCAATTTTTATGAAACTTTGTATATATATTAAACACGTGAAAATACACTATACGTATTTATTACATCGGTCAAATCGCACGTTTAAGGGGTGAAAACACCCTTCTAAAGTACTCCTCAAATATTCTAACAAGGGGAGTATACAGGGGTGGGGTCACAGATTTGGTACATTTCTTTTCTGGTGATTCTACATCGAAAAATAATCGACACGTATTCGAGCGTTCCGTCCAATGTGCCTTAGGAGCCGAGAAATAAATAAAATAGGCTTAAAATGCTTTATTTTTTTATATCGAGTTTAGAAAATGATATCGACATGATTCTTTGCCAAATAATATTTTTTAATGAAGAGATTAACAGTTATCGTATTATGAATTCAAAAATGGACGAACTATCTGTGAATCAGAAGAAACTGAAATACAGCCGCCAGGACTGAAAAACTACTAAAACTTCTGGTAGAATTCAAGGTTACGATGGGAAATCGTTGTCGAGTTTACAGGAGGAGTAGAAAGTTGAAGGACTTCTAATATTTTCGTAGGAATTTTTAAGACAAAACAAAGTTACTAGGACTTTATTGAATTTATAAGGTAATTTGAACTCGTTAAAAAGCATAAAGTTGTTGTAATAATTATAGAGATTACTGATGTTTTACTCAAGAAATGAACACACTTAAAAGCTCTGTTAGAGTGTAAGGTAATGTAAAAATTTTAGTTTAGAAAATTTTTTAACGAGTTGGATAGACTAGAGTCGCTAAAATTAATATAATTCCAATAATTGCGAGTTGGATTGACTAGAGTTTTGATATATTCTTGAGCGAGCGGAGCGTAGCATAGCGAGCGGAAACGCATAGCATGTAATGCTTAATAAAGGTAAAATATCCAAAAAAGAGAGAGAGAGAGAGAGAGAGAGAGAGAGAGAGAGAGAGAGAGAGAGAGAGAGAGAGAGAGAGAGAGAGAGAGAGAGAGAGAGAGAGAGAGAGAGAGAGAGAGAGAGAGAGAGAGAAAAGGAATAAAATATGTTTGTTTACTAAAATCGTTGTTTGTTATCCTTCATAACCTGCAAAACAGTCAACTTTAATGCTTAATAACTTTTTTCATAGTTGAGAAAATTGATTTTCATCATATTAACCTTTTTATTAATAAATATTGCTTGCCATTATCTAATATGAATTATAACCGTAGATAACGAGTCAAGTAGTAATAGATAGCCAGCAAAGAACCTGTAAGCTAATCAGTAAGCTTATCAGCGAGTACGAGTAACTGTTATAAATCACTACTGCTACTTCAAAAGTAACTGGATGTGGTCTTCGCAAAAAGACCCGAATATGAAAAATCTCGGTTTTTAGATTCTAGACTTTGCTTTTGGATTGTAGACGATACGGCTTGTCACAACTCTAACACCTTTAGAATAGCCTTTAATGCCTTAAATAAAGTATGGAATATGACCATTTTTCAATATATACATTTCAAAAAAAATACATTTTATTAATAAAATGTATTTTTTTTTTTTAACACACCGAGCCTCGATCACGTACACCTTTTCAATAATTTCTGCGCACAAATTCCAGCAAAATATCTACGCATTTAATTTATGCTTGATGTGGTTTTTCTATATTACCTTACACTGGGTTAACATTGGTACAAAGACTCAAAGGCCAGAATAGTCATGGATAGAGCTGGTAATGACTTCTACATCGAAAGAGGAGTGAAACAGGGAGATCCACTCTCACCAATCCTATTTAATTGTATCCTAGAGGAGGTGTTTAGGAACATCGAGTGGGATCAAGTTGGGATAAAGATCAACGGAGTTTATCTCTCGAATCTGAAGTTTGCAGACGATGTTGTCCTCTTCAGCGAATCATCTGACCAGCTCCAAGAAATGATGAAGGAACTTAGTACAAGAGGAATAGAAGCAGGTCTTGCAATGAATAAAGAGAA
>OX328127.1:90171846-90351846 GCA_946811695.1 Gonocerus acuteangulatus
GAAGACCACATCCAGTTACTTTTGAAGTAGCTGTAGTGATTGTATCAGTGATTTAGCGCATGCGCATAACTCCTATGCCTTCCTATTGGAGGATTGGATGACCAATTGCATTCGTTCTTGCTGGGAGTAATGTAACCTTCAACAGTGAATTAGCTTTTTTTTATGAAAAAGCTCTGCTTATGTTTGTGAGAAAAATGAGTCTTTTACAATTAGTTCGCGATGTTCCTGACAAAGTAAAAGGGATTGGTTTCTTACTGGGAAAAATTAATGGAATCCTATTAATTTTAGCGAGTTGGATAGACTAGAGTTGCTACAATTAATATAATTCTATTAATTGGGAGTTGGATTTACTAGGGTTTTGATATTTTCTTGAGCGAGCGGAGCGTAGCGTAGCGAGCGGAAACGCATAGCATGTAATGCCTAATAAATGTAAAATATCCAAAAGAGAGAGAGAGAAAAGGAATAAAATATGTTTGTTTACAAATAACGTTGTTTGTTATCCTTCATAACCTGCAAAACAGTCAACTTTAATGCTTAATAACTTATTTCATAGTTGAGAGAATTGATTTTGATCATATTAACCTTTTTATTAATAAATATTGCTTGCCATTATCTAATATGAATTATAACCGTAGATAAAGAGTCAAGAAGTAGTAGATAACCAGCAAAGAACCTAAAAGCTAATCAGTAAGCTTATCAGCGAGTATGAGTAACTGTTATAAATCACTACTGCTACTTCAAAAGTAACTGGATGTGGTCTTCGCAAAAAGACCCAAATTCTTTTAGATCTCGTTAAATCATTTATCCTTTCTTCGCATTACCTTATTTATTAGGGCTCACGAAGACGAATTAGTGCTTTAACGACCTCATACCTCCTAAGATCTGAAACAATCTACTATATATTTGTCAAATACCACTCACTCACTGACTCACTCGCTCACTGACTGACTGACTCACTCACTCACCGGCCTATCATCGCCCAGCCCAAGCCGCTCGACAGAAAAATTTGAAATTTTGCATGGACACTCCCTATAGAACGTAGACACTCACTAAGAAAGGATTTTTTGATATTCGATTTTTTAAGTATTTTTAGAGGGATTTAAAGTTTTAGTTGGTTAGAGCATGCACGCCTAGGCAGCAAACGTTGCTAGGACGATAAAGAACAGCTGTTACCTTACTGTATCTATTTCATAGTATTATTTTAATTGAGGTTAAACTATGATGGAAAACCTTGAATTACTAGAAATAAACTGCAATTTTGATCGCCATAGACTTTACGCCCTGGTAATGGTCCATCCGACTTAATAATATCCCGAACCATTTGATCCAAAAATTTGAAATTTTGCACGGACAACCCGTTTAGAATGTAAACACTCGCTAAGAAAGGTTTTTTTTTTTTTTAATATTCAAATGTTTAAGTAATTTTAGGGGGGGTTTGAATTATTAAGAAGTTCCTCATCGGCTCAAAAATGGCCCAATTTTGATGACATTTGGTACAAAAATCTTTCTTCTCATTTGAAAGGTCAAGTTTATTAACTGGCTGAATCTGTTTACTGGAGCATCGTTTTTGGAGCAACATTTGCGCGAAAAAATCGGAACGCTTACATTTCCGAGTCCATATGCTTGCAGGTACGACGAATGAAACCATTTTTAAAGCGATTTCTGTAACCGTTTACGAGAAACATTGCTAGAAATACTTTTCCAAACTAATTTTCTGTTTGCGTATTGAGAATCGATGTTTGGTTCACTTGAAACTTGTACCAGATATTTGGCATTCATCTAATCTAAGATATTTATACTTTGGTGTCGTTTGGAGGTAAGAAGCATATGGAAAAAAATTGTATTAATGGTGATACAAAGTTTTCGGATCTGAGTATATTTTCTAAAAGATCTCAAAAACGGTAAGGGTATCTTAGTAAGTGGAAGGCGGCTATTCGAAAGGTTACTAAATTCTCTACAAAAAAGATTCTGTTGTAATGTTCGGTGGGGCGATGTCAATCGAAGAGATAAGTGCTTAAAACTTCAAAAGTGTTAGTTTTATGCTTTTCAACGTGTATTTGTCTCTGTTTACCTAACTTTTTAAGTGGTTGTTGTATTTTTTTTTTACTCTCCAACGGAAACAAGCACGGTTACCTCCACATGGTGTTTCCTGGGTAACTTTAAAGTCCGTCCAATAATAAGCTGTACAAAATTATGTAGTAGCGTTAATTTTGATCATATCTTATTTAACGCATAAAAAATACTTATCGGCCGTGGTGAAGCTCGGGTATTCAGCTAGTTTAGATATATTCATCTGCAAGAATAAATAATACATTTATGGATTAGATTTCTAATAGATATAGAGACTATATTAGAGATATAGCGGACATGAAAAGTTTTCGGAACTTCGTATATTTTCGTAAATATCTCGAAAACGGTCGGGAAAGCCTGGTAAGTGGAAGGTGACCATTCGAATGATTGCTAAATTCTCAACAGAAACAACTCTGAAGCACTCTTCGACGGCAATGTCAATCGGAGAAATAAGTTCTTTAAACTTTAAAAGTGTTAGTTTTGTTCTTTTGAACGGGGTTTTGTGTTCGTTTAATTCGCTTTTTTTTTTCTTTTTTTTTTTTTTTTTGGAAGTTGCATTATCAGTAAAATTGCTATTTTATTAAGTGAAAATGAGAAACTTATTGGCAATAGTGGTTTTCTAGAGCGAATGTTGTGATAAGGGGCGAGTCATTTCCGCTTAGGATACTGTTTTTTTTTTGTTTTGTTTTTTGTTTTTTTTTTTGTTTTTTTTTAACGAAATATCAAGCGCTACCATAACTGCACCTATTTCTATAGTAGTGGCACTAGAGCTAAGAACGGAACCTCGCTGAGATGACGCAGTTCCTGCAAGTCGGACTTTTTTATGTCTATGCCTTCTGTTCGATGAAACAATCATAATAGCTGACTAAACAATTTTTTTTTTTATAAATTATTATGCTTATTACACGGTTTTATGGTATGTTTAA
The DNA here is from genome assembly GCA_946811695.1 of Gonocerus acuteangulatus. NCBI lineage: Eukaryota > Metazoa > Arthropoda > Insecta > Hemiptera > Coreidae > Gonocerus > Gonocerus acuteangulatus. The sequence goes on from OX328127.1 coordinate 90,174,843, forward strand.
GTGGTCTAAAGTTCCCTCAATAATTTCATACAAAAGATGCAAAGATTTTAATTAGGAAATAGAAAAGGTAGTACAATGTTACCCCAAGAACATGGGTAGTACATTGTAGGTAGTACAAAGGTAGTACAATGTTACCCCAAGAACATGGGTAGTACATTGTAGGTAGTACAAAGGTAGTACATTGTTACCCCAAGAACATGGGTAGTACATTGTAGGTAGTACAAAGGTAGTACAATGTTACCCCAAGAACATGGGTAGTACATTGTAGGTAGTACAAAGGTAGTACAATGTTACCCCAAGAACATGGGTAGTACATTGTAGGTAGTACAAAGGTAGTACAATGTTACCCCAAGAACATGGGTAGTACATTGTAGGTAGTACAAAGGTAGTACAATGTTACCCCAAGAACATGGGTAGTACATTGTAGGTAGTACAAAGGTAGTACATTGTTACCCCAAGAACATGGGTAGTACATTGTAGGTAGTACAAAGGTAGTACAATGTTACCCCAAGAACATGGGTAGTACATTGTAGGTAGTACAAAGGTAGTACAATGTTACCCCAAGAACATGGGTAGTACATTGTAGGTAGTACAAAGGTAGTACAATGTTACCCCAAGAACATGGGTAGTACATTGTAGGTAGTACAAAGGTAGTACATTGTTACCCCAAGAACATGGGTAGTACATTGTAGGTAGTACAAAGGTAGTACAATGTTACCCCAAGTACATGGGTAGTACATTGTAGGTAGTACAAAGGTAGTACAATGTTACCCCAAGAACATGGGTAGTACATTGTAGGTAGTACAAAGGTAGTACAATGTTACCCCAAGAACATGGGTAACTTCGAACTATCTTTTAATTGTAGTTTTCCCTAATTTATAGTAATTTTGACACTATTTAATGCTCCAAGAAATATATTTAGACTAATGGTGAATCTATTTAACTGAACTTGGAAAATATATCATAATAATTGCCCTTGTATTAGCAGTTTAATGCAAATTTGTGGTACAAAGTTACAGGAATTGATTGTAACTGTGAGTCACCTGGAGGCCATTGGTAAATATCCCTAGAACTCCATGCTGAACTATTTAAATGAGTGGCAAAGAAATCTTTCGTTCAAAATCTGCTCTGTAAATTTGAAGCAGCATAGGCAGAAATAAAATTGCAAATAATGGCTAAAAAAAAAGGAGGAATTAAAAAATTTTGCTTGGCTTTCCGATTGACAAGTGCTCGCATTTTCCCCTGGAAGGACCTCCCCTCAGGGTATGGATGCAGTGGCGGCTTTGGGGGTTAACCCCCCAAAATGAAATTACACAATCTTTTTTGGTTAACTTAGAAAAATAAATATTTTAGGCAAATTAATATTAATAAGATCTAATTATTGTATGTATGGAACGGCTTCTTTCTCCAGCGGTGTCGCTCCTCTCTCCATCGCAATATTTCGTCGGGTTCATCTCCGACTTCTTCAGGCTGCTATGTGTCGTCCTCGGTGGTTATCAAGGGAATGAATTTTTTTTTTTTTTTTTTTTTTTTTTTTTTTTTTTTTTTTTTTTCCTAAACCCCACTTTAGATAAAAGATAAATAAAAAGCATGCAAGGAAGGGCATGATGAAAACGAAAGTGAAAGAAAAACGTGCAGAAACGCAAAGAAAAACTAAGGACCTCGAACGCCACAGGCGTGCGTAAGGGCCACAGGTAGAGGGAGGAGGTGTCCTTATTCTGCATGAATGCACTTGAAGGCGGTAAGTAAAGGAGAAAAAGGTGTAGGATTCCCAAAAGGGAGGTATGTGTAATGTGCTGTGTGGGGCACAGCGATAGAGGAGGAGGTAAAACGAAAGATAGTCGGAGAGTAGAAGAAAGAAGAAAGGAGAAGAAGGTCAGTTAGACAGTCTTAAGTGTCATGTGTCAGTGTAGCTTGTGTTTGTTGGATTGTTCCTAGCGTTTGCTAAAATGTGTTATGTTCTAGAACGTCTACTAGTCGTCGTGTGAACTCAGTTGGTCCTTGCCAGCGTCCTGGTCGTCCAGGTGGTGTGACGTCGTTAAAAAGTGGATTGTCATGGTACTTGAGTCCGTCAAAGAATTTGATGTGACGTCGTTTTATGAATTCTGAAACTGTAGGGAGTTCTAAGAGTTTGTGTAAGTCAGGGGCTTTGAGTTTATTGTGTGAGGTGCTCCGTGTGACTGTTTTGAGTATTCGGTTCTGAAAAGATTGTAGTGTTCTGAGTATGGTGGGGTTCAGAAACCGAAAGAGTGGTGTTCCGTATAGAAGTGCCGGTCGTAAGACTCCTTTGTATATGAGTAGTTTCAGTCTGAGTGAAAGGTTTGATGAGTTGAGTAAGTGACCAAGAGAGCGGGCTTTCGTCCTGACAAGCTTTAGCTTCTTGGTAAAGTGTGTGTGAAAACTGAGGTGTGTACCTAAGTGTATCCCCAAGTAATTGATATGTCTTTTTAACTTGTTTCTAACCGTGAAATACTTGGGGCGTGCTCGTGTAGAGTTGCCATGAAAGGCGAAGAGTAGTGCGTCTGTCTTGGTCGGGTTAACTGTGATGTGTATTCGTCGCAGTTCGTCTACTACGTCTGCGCAAACCTCTTCGGCTTGTTTTAATGCCTTTGAATGTGACATGGATGTGCTGTATATCGCGATATCGTCGGCATATGCGGCTATTTTTGTGTTTGGGTACTGTTCACCGACGATTTCTGATGTGTAAATGGAAAAGAGTGTTGGTGCGAGTACTGACCCCTGTGGTACACCGCAGGGGATTGGGTGTGTGCTGGAGAGGCTTGCCCCTACCCTAACCGTCATAGTACGTCCGTATAGGAAAGAGTGTATTATGTTATAGAGTTGTTCTGGACATCCGTAAGTTCTGAGTTGCTGCATAAGTATATTATGTGAAACAGAGTCAAAAGCTTTCGTACAGTCAATCGATATGAGTGCTGTAGTCCTGTTCATGAGCATGTTGTTTGTGATGTGTGATTGGAGCCTTACTAGCTGGTGTTCTGAACTGTGTGCAGGGCGGAAGCCGAACTGCTCAGCAGGGATTATATCCTCCTCTGCGCAAAAGTCTTTCAGATATCTCAGTATGATCTTTTCATACACTTTTGATAGATGAGGCAGTAGGCTTATGGGTCTGTAGTGTTCAGGTGTGTCGCCCTTTTTGTTAGGTTTGAGTAGTGGAGTGATGATGGCGTGTCTCCAGTGTTCGGGGAAGTGTCTGAGGCGGAGGCATGTGTTATATATGTGTACGAGATAGTGTAGTCCTTTTCTCGGTAGCTGTTTGAGTAATATGTACTGGAGTCTGTCATGTCCTGGGGATTTATTCCCTCGTGTCTGTCTGAGTATGGCTGTCAGTTGTTTTGGTGAGACGTACATGTAATTGTCTTGTAGTGTAAGTCTGTATTCAGGTGTACGGTCTTTGTTGCGAGTCTGAGCGTCATGTGTGTAGTAGGTAGCGAGTATGTCCGCCTGGTCTTTTTCGTCTAGTAGAGTATCTTGTCTGTGTATTTTTACTGTGTTAGTCTTATGCGTGCGTGTTCGTATGAGCCTCCAGAATTGCTTGAAGTCACCATGTGTCTGCCTGAGTTTCTCATGCCACATGGACGTCTTCCATTGTGACATGAGTGTGCGTATTTGTGTAGTGAGTGAGTTTAGTGCAGTTTTATAATGCCTATCTCGTGTTCTGTACCAAATGTTTTTGATATTGTTTCGTTGTTTGATGAGTGTGAGAATGTGTTGTGGTGGTTTCCTAAGATTTGGAGGTGCTGGCGCGAACTTAGGAATGCTCGAGTCGGGCGCGAAGGTGATTGTGTCTGTGAATTGTTTAATGGCCTCGTCGAGAATTTGTGTGTCATGTATGGGTGTGATAGGGGGGGGGTGTGTTCGTGTATGAGGTGTTTGTATTTGTGCCAGTCTGCCTTACTGTAGTGGTAGTTTGTGGCTGTGGGTGTGGGGATGTGCCCGTGTAGTTCGTATAAGACCGGCCTGTGGTCTGATGTGATAAAATCGAGTGCAGTGCACGCGGTTATTACGTGTGGTTGTCGCGTAACTAGCAAGTCAATCGTTGAAGTCATGCTGGGATCTGCGAAATGTCTGAATGTGTGTGTGCCTGGGTGTATGACTGTCAGGGGGTATTTAGTCAGCTTAGTCCCTGCGGGGTTATTTCTCGTATTATGCCAGGCAGTGTGTCTAGCGTTCAGGTCACCTATGAGTATGTGTCGTCTGTCTGTCGAAGTTTCCGAAAGGAGAAGTCCCAGTCGTGAAAGTCGTCCTCTCGGTCTCCGATAGTATGCGGTCAGTTTGTACGTCTTGTTCAGTTTTACTATAATTGTCAGAACAAAATTGTATTCGTCTGGGTCTATGATAGGGTCTATCCGTTGAAAGCGTGTACCGTGTCGAAGGCCGATGGCGACTCCACCGGCTAGTGTGTTGTCCATGTCGTGCCGGAGTAGTGTATAGCCTTGGAAGTGTGCGTAACTACCTCTGGTCAGTCGTGTGTCGGTTAGTATGAATACAGTGGGCTGTATTTGTCGTAGAAGTAAGTCCACGTCTTGTAGTTTTGGAGTTAGTCCGTTCGTGTTTAAGTTAAGTATAGTGTGTCTGGTCATTTTGTTATCAGTTTTGTCATGAGTTCAACTAATGTACGTATCATGGACATCATGTCGGTCATGGTGTTAGTCAGTCGTTCGACCCATGCGGGTGTACTGTCACTGGTGTGTTGTTGTGGTGCAATAGGTGTTGGTAATTGGTAGGTTGGTGGTGTAGGTGGGGTGGGCAACAGAGCTGGTCTGGTGTTTTGTGTGCGTTGGGGAAGTGGTTGTGTTGGTGGTGGTGGTGGAGGGGGAAGTTGTGTGATGTGGCCAGTGAAGGCATTAGAGTAGCTGAAGGCTGGGTCTACTGTTCTGTATGTTCGTGCTGGTGTGTTAGCCGGGGGGCTACTATTGTTTGTCGGGCTTTTCGGCTCTTCTCTAATAGGTCGAGCCGGGCTGGGCATTGCCTGTCAGCCTGTATTTCACATATATATATATATTTCAGTGTAGTGTGGGGGCAGTACAATGGGTGGTGGTTTTATGTTCCTGAGGGGTTAAAATTTGTTCTGAGTTTTAATAGGGGCGGGGGTGTTGTTTACAGTGGGTGTGATGTTACGGGCCACCTTCCGGTGTTTTTTGCCCTGTGGCTTGACCAGTGTAAAGATTTCACTATCAGTGATATCTTCGCTGTCTGAAGAGCTGCTGGTCTCAATGGGTCTCTTGGAGGCCGGGGGAAGGTTAGGAAAGTCTTTCGTATTTTCTAAGGCGATTCCCTGTTCCATAGGAGACTCGGGGGCCAGGATGTTGAAGAGACGATCCATCTCTTCGCTAGTGAATGTGCGTGTGGCGAGGGCTTCTAGAGTGTCCTTTTTGATGTGTGTGCTATTAGAGGGTGGTGGTGTGTCTGACCGTGATTGGTGTGTAGTATGTGGGTGCTCGTGTGAGTACATGGTGGGGTGGTGGGCGTGGCGAAAGTAGAGGGGGTATGAAGAGTGGGGGTCGATAGAGTGGGGGTACCCTGGTGGAGGGGGCCGCCTGCGGTCGTACCTGTACCGACCGACAGACGGGTGGGCAAAGCCCCGGAATACAGAACCCCTTAGCAATTCCCTTGTGGGTCCGGACCCAACGGCTTGCTTAGAGATCCTGGATGTGCCCCTTACTCTCTTCTTCTGCAACTGCTGCTGGTCCTGGCTGCTACACCAGGCGCTTCTGCTCTTACGAGCTTACTGACCGAGCGGGTGCTCGGGGCCTAGCTTCTTGAGTAGCTGGTCCTGCTGGAGGTGACTGGAGAGCTGCCGGCGAATACACAAGAGCTGCGACGAGGTACAGGAGTTCCAAGCAAAACAGGAGATGTGTTCACTACCGTAGTTCATGAGGAAGTGGAATGAATTTTTCCCGGATTTCCCCTCCTTTATAGCCCTGCTTCGTAGACTATGCGGGCCAATGGTGTAGGGGGTCCGTGGGCCAATAGGGCTCGAGGGCTGTCTTCGTCGTTCGTCCGTCATCTGTAGTTCGTCAGTGGTCCGTGTGGGGCGCTGGTCGTCTTGAGTCCCTGTTTTCTCCTCTATCTTCTTAAGGATGGGCCGCCAAATGTCCGGTAGGATGAGGCCATCTTCCCTATTGAAGTTTACCGGATGCTTATGTAGACTAATTAGAGAAGCCATCGAAATACATAAGCATCCGGTAAACTTCAATAGGGAAGATGGCCTCATCCTACCGGACATTTGGCGGCCCATCCTTAAGAAGATAGAGGAGAAAACAGGGACTCAAGACGACCAGCGCCCCACACGGACCACTGACGAACTACAGATGACGGACGAACGACGAAGACAGCCCTCGAGCCCTATTGGGGCTCATCAGTGCCCGTCATCATCATGCTGGCATCAGACTAGCAACCAGAGCTTTCCGATCCAGCCCTGCAAACAGTTTATGCGTTGATGCAGGAGAACTGCCTTTGGAACTTCGTAGAGAATTATTAACACTTGACTTCTACATTACAATCATATCCTCCAAAAATCACCCCTTTAACGAATATATCCAGGATCTTGTAACCATGCCTAGACGAAGAGTACCAAGAAAGCCTTTCCCCATCAGGGTATCAGAATTATTGACTAAATTCAACATTATCCTACCGCCTATTATTCATAATGCTGTACCCTCCAGAGAACCATGGTCTCTACCCTTTCCCAATATCAACCTTGCATTAACCAAATTCATGAAGAAAGATACTAACCAATATATTTATCAGCAAGAATTTCTTAAAATACGAAATGAATTACCACAAGCTAGTCATATTTTCACTGACGGTTCTAAGGATATCGATGGAGTTGGTGCTGCTACACTCTCCAATGCCACAAAGAATCTGTTCACCCTCAGCAATATGTGTAGCATTTTCACTGCCGAACTGTTGGCCATAACGAAAGCCTTAAATATAAATACTAACAATAATTATCTTGTAATTTTTACGGATTCGTTGTCTGCACTTCTTGCTTTAAGGAATCCATTCTCAGATCATCCATTAATCACACTTACTCATGAAACCATAGCAGAACTTCACAGTAAAACAGTTCTTTTCGTATGGGTCCCCGGCCACTCTGGAATTAAAGAGAACGAGGAGGTCGATACCTTAGCGAAAAGAGCTGTAAATGAAGGAATCCCCTATCACAATGTTCCAAAGAATGATATCATTAATTACCTCAAGCAAATAGTCTGGCAAAACTGGCAATCTACATGGCAGATAATAGAGGACAATAAATTAAGAGAAATAAAATCGACAGTTAAAGCTTGGAAGACCCCACCCAGCATCAATAGAAAACATGAAGTTGCCTTAAGTCGATTGCGGATTGGGCATACAAGATTAACGCATTCATTCCTTTTTTCTAAAGAACCACCCCCAATCTGTGAATCATGCAACGTTCAAGTAACAGTAAAACACTTACTTACAGAATGCCGAATATATCAATCAATTAGAGAAGAGCTAATGTTATCAGACGTCATGGATGAAATCCTTGGAGATGATGCTGATAACGTTAGAAAGCTATTAAACTTTATAGACAAAACGGAACTAATTAATAAAATCTAAAGCATTCAATTGAACAGATAGCGAATGGTGAGTGTGTTTAATGTTTGTGAGTAAGGCTGAATGGAACTGGGTTTGTGTATGTGCATAGGTGTGTCCATGTGTGTATGTGTACATTTTGAGTATGTTTGTATCTATATGTTTAATATTTGTGAGTAAGGTTGAATGGAACTGGGTTCGTGTATGTGCGTAGGTGTGTCCATGTGTGTCTGTATGTGTGTATGTGTACATTTTGAGTATGTTTGTATCTATATTTGCCAATGAAAATGACATTGCAAGTAATCTCAGTAAGCAAAATATACCAGAATCAATAATAAATAATTAAATAAAATTCAAAAGCTGATCTAACCATTTAATAAATTCAAAAGTAATAAGAAAATATTTCACCACAAAATATAATAAAACATTCACTCGATGGCGTTAATGACCCTAAGGTTGACACGCCTTAAAAAAAAAAAAAAAAAAAAAAAAAAAAAAAAGAGCCCTATTGGCCCACGGACCCCCTACACCATTGGCCCGCATAGTCTACGAAGCAGGGCTATAAAGGAGGGGAAATCCGGGAAAAATTCATTCCCTTGATAACCACCGAGGACGACACATAGCAGCCTGAAGAAGTCGGAGATGAACCCGACGAAATATTGCGATGGAGAGAGGAGCGACACCGCTGGAGAAAGAAGCCGTTCCATACATACATGTGATACCCAGCGATGCAATTTAAAACAAAAAAAAAGATCTAATTATTGTATGTTCTTAGTTTATCAAATACTTCCTTAATGATTTCCAGGTAGCTGGTTGTAACAATTTGCTTATACACCCCCAGGCACGTCGGTAAGCCCATCTAGGCGCACGGTAGATGGCCAGGCCAAGTTCCTGCCTAAGCATACTGTGTGTATATTACAGGAGGTCTTAGAGCCGATTTTTACCCTCTCATAACTTTCAACCAGGTAAAGATAAAGTTATGAAATTTTACACAGGTATTATACTACTAGATGTGAGTAAAACTGGAAATTTTCATAATTCTACATCGAATAGTTTCTGAGATATAAGCGATCGAAAATCGGGATTTATAGGACTCACTCATTCACTGACTCATCAAAATTATTAGGCACTTCCCATGATGCTAGAGAATTGAAATTTTGCATGATGATAGATATGGAGGTGTTATTATAGGAAAACATCGAAAAATCCTGAAAAGTTGTGTTTGACTCCGCTTCCGGGGCGGGGGCGTGCCAGTTTTGTACTTCCTTCGGAAACCCATCATTCCGTCCGAACCCCATGATGTGGGGTATGAAATGAATCGACTCGGTATGAAGAACCTATATTTGATGTTTTAAGAAACAATTAGACGCATATAGGCTCGGTCAAAATCTTATACCAGCTGTCTGTCTGTATGTTTGTTCCTTATACAAATCCGTACCGTTTGACTGATTTTGACCAAACTTGGGACACAGATGGGTCTTGATACGGGGAGAATCATAGGCTAGGTTAAATTGTCTATCAGCTGTCTGTCTGCTTGTTTGTTTCTTATACAAATACACACCGTTTGGTCGATTTTGGCAAAATTTGACACACATGTCGGTCTTGATCCGGGGAGTGTTAAAGGCTTAGGCTAGTTCAAAATCGTCTATCAGCTGTTTGCCTAACTGTTTATTCCTTATACAAATCGACACAATTTGACCGATTTTGACCAAACATGGTACATAGGTACGTCTTTGTCCGGGTAGTGTCATAGGCTAGGTCAAAATCGTCTATCAGCTGTCTGTCTGCATGTTTGTTCCTTACACAAATTCACTCCGTTTGACCGATTTTGACCAAACTTGGCACTCAGGTAGGCCTTAGTCCGGGGAATGCACTAGGCTAGGTGAAAAAGGTCTTTCAGCTGTCTGTCTGTATGTTTGTTCCTTATACAAATTCACACCGTTTGACCTATTTTGACCCAACTTGGCACGCAGGTAGGTCTTGATACGGGAGTGTCATATTACCTATGACGTTTTGTACTTTTTGTTCCATCGGAAAGCCATCATTCCTTCTGAAACCCATCATGTGGGGTATCAAATGAATCGTCTTGGTAAGGAGAACCTATATTTGATGTTTTAAGAAACATTTCGACGCATCTTAACAACAACAGTTGTGACTTCTTTCTTAAATGTAGTAAATAAAGTCGTAGGGGTTAACTGCATAATATACTTGACAGCAGATACTAAGTTTTTCAAAGTCGAGCCATCTAAATTCCAAAGTTTAGGATCACAAACCCAAAATGTATTGTCTTTGTTCTTATCTTTTTCTTGAAGGCCTTCTACACTTTCCCTACTGTGATCTTTATCCTCGGAATAAGGTTCCTGTGTTTTACAGTGTAATAGTTTAGTTAAGAGAGCAATCAATTTGTCCTCTAGAGTACTGTCATCTGGAAGACCTTCTAACTTTTCTATTCTAGTGATTAGATGTAGAAAGATATGCTACTTATTGGTATCAAATATCAAGCAGTAAGGAGAACTTTATGCAGAATCCAAAGACCCTGGTTTTATATGAAGTACAAAAAGCCAGTAGGTATGCGGCAACTAAATTTTAATTAATACTTAGAAAAAAGTAGTGAGATCCCCCCAAAAAAACATGAATGTGAAATAGAGGCCAAGTTCCTCCCCCACAAAGAAACTCTCCCTTCCCCAAAAATATCCAATCCTAAACCCCCCCCCCCCCCCCCCCAAAACGCCTTACCATCCTACACTCCAAAAAAGTAGTATTAAGTGCACCATATTTTCAACCAAAAATATTTGCCAATACAAGAGATGATATAAGAAAGAAACGTCCAAGTTCATTACTTGGAAGACCTCATAGTTACTTACTAAGAACAGTAAAGACACTTCAACTGGCCTTTAAAAACAACAATAAAAATACTTATATCCAGTTACTAAAATATCACTTTCCTCAACCTCCGAAAGATAATTTCGGCACAAATAAATCATTGCCAAGTTTAAGAATATACCTGGTTGAGGAAAGTGATATTTTAGTAACTGGATATAAGTATTTTTATTGTTGTTTTTAAAGGTCAGTTGAAGTGTCTTTACTGTTCTTAGTAAGTAACTATGAGGTCTTCCAAGTAATGAACTTGGACATTTCTTTCTTGTATCATCTCTTGTATTGGCAAATATTTTTGGTTGAAAATATGGTGCACTTAATACACTAACTGATACTACTTTTTTGAAGTGTAGGATGGTAAGGCGTTTTGGGGGGGTTTTAGGAGGGGATATTTTTGGGGAAGGGAGAGTTTCTTTGTGGGGGGAGGAACTTGGCCTCTATTTCACATTTATGTTTTTTTTTGGGTACTAAATTTACCCCCCCCCCCCCCCCCCCCCCCCCCAAGAAATGTTTGTCTAGATCTGCCGATGCACGGATGTAATCCAGAAATATTACGACAAGCAGGGATGAAACGTCTCGATTAATCGTCAGCTGCTGACCTTTCTACCTGAAGATGCTGGACCATGCGTTGCATTACCAGTGCAACGACGACAGGGAGAGGAGGTGGACCAAGAGTTGCATAACCAGTGCAGCGACGACAGGGAGAGGTGCTGGACCAAGCGTTCCATAACCAGTGCAGCAACGACAGAGAGAGGTGCTGGACCAAGCGTTGCATAACCAGTGCAGCGACGACAAGGAGAGGTGCTGGACCAAGCGTTGCATAACCAGTGCAGCAACGACAGAGAGAGGTGCTGGACCAAGCGTTGCATAACCAGTGCAGCGACGACAAGGAGAGGTGCTGGACCAAGCGTTCCATAACCAGTGCAGCAACGACAGAGAGAGGTGCTGGACCAAGCGTTGCATAACCAGTGCAGCGACGACAGGGAGAGGTGCTGGACCAAGCGTTGCATAACCAGTGCAGCGACGACAGAGAGAGGTGCTGGACCAAGCGTTGCATAACCAGTGCAGCGACCAGAGGAAGAGGAAACTTTGACAAAGTACGTTATTTCCGGATTTAATATTTTTCAGGGATATATTCCTTTCCTCCTGTCATAAATACATTTTTTTTACTCCTTTTAAATGTCAAGTCCGTCCATTTTTTGTTGTAACTACTTAATACAACATAATTACGGCGATAAACCTTAAGACATATTCTGTTGAAGACAGCTAGAGTACTTTCAGTAGATAACATGTTAAAACAGCAGCGAATAAAGTGAAAAATATATTTCACAGCTTGCAGAAACATTGACCAAAGATAGAAAATCCCTTTAAGATGTAGAGAAAAAGTGGAAAATGAAGGATCTAGTAAAGTGAGAATCTGTAAAGAAATTAAAGCAGTTTTCCTTTATAATGTTTACTTTATTTACATCAACAAACATTTGTATATTCTTTGATATTATATTGCATTTAATATTGTTCTCGATTCTCTGATAGCAAGTTGCATATCTCCTCACAAAAACAGGTTTTATTAATTAATTTTACTTTTGGCATCTTCCACGATCACCAAAGCCAATGTAGCTGATCAAAGCTTTTGGCATCAGCCACCATTACCAAAGCCAATGTAGCTGATCAAAGCTTTTGGCAACAGCCACTGTCACCAAAGCCAATGTAGCTGATCAAAGCTTTTGGCATCAGCCACTGTCACCAAAGCCAATGTAGCTGATCAAAGCTTTTGGCATCAGCCACTGTCAGCAAAGCCAATGTACCTGATCAAAGCTTTTGGCATCACACACTGTCACCAAAGCCAATGTAGCTGATCAAAGCTCTTGGCATCAGCCACTGTCAGCAAAGCCAATGTAGCTGATCAAAGCTTTTGGCATCACACACTGTCACCAAAGCCAATGTAGCTGATCAAAGCTTTTGGCATCAGCCACTGTCACCAAAGCCAATGTAGCTGATCAAAGCTTTTGACATCACACACTGTCAACAAAGCCAATGTAGCTGATCAAAGCTTTTGGCATCAGCCACTGTCACCAAAGCCAATGTAGCTGATCAAAGCTTTTGACATCACACACTGTCAACAAAGCCAATGTAGCTGATCAAAGCTTTTGGCATCAGCCACTGTGAACAAAGCATATGTAGCTGATCAAAGCTTTTGGCATCAGCCACTGTGAACAAAGCCAATGTAGCTCATCAAAGCTTTTGGAATCAGGCACCATCACCAAAGCCATTGTAGCTGATCAAAGCTGACCAAAAGGCGTGCAAATGCCTGACTCAACTCCAACTGGAATAGGTCTCATCATTCATTTTGTGTTCAGATACACCATTATTTAACCATGATGACAACGTCGTCAACATTTGTCTGATGACATATGAACATATTTCTAACATACCTACTGAAATGCCACAAAATTCAATTCAAACTCTTCGGCCTTTATCAACCTGGGATGGATGACAGCATGCCTGATATTTATGGTTACTTTAACTGTCATGATCTGTCAAATGTTTACTGCTATGTCACTATTTGGTATTTAGCAACCTTACCATATCCTTAGAGTTGGTGCTTTGAGCTATGTACAAAGGCGTGTATCCATGATTGGTCAGTGCTTGGAGATCCGCACCTCGTTGGATAAGTAGCCGTCCAACGTCATCATGGTCGTACATCGCAGCAACGTGGAGCGGTGTCCATTGGACCTCGTCTTGGATATTCACATCTAGTCCGTTATCCAATAGGACTCCAGCTTCTTCCACGCCGTTAAGGTAGGCGGCTTGGTGCAAGAGGGACCAAGACTTCTTGATGACACCAGCGGGCGTAGAGACGGGTATCTTAACAAGTGTATTCATATCAGCGCCGTACATTATCATGGTTTCCATGGCTGCAGGTTGGCGGTACTCTAGAGCCAATGATAGCAGACTTTCAGGACTTACGTGATTGATAGCCAGCCCGAGTTTCATTAGAACCTTGATTGCTTCTATGTTTCCTCTTTTCACTGCAATGTGCATCAATTTGTCCCGCCGATTTGTGTTGAAGATCCCTCTGTTTCCTATGAGGTACTGCAGTACTTCAGGACGATTAGTTTCAACAGCCTTTTCGGTCAAATTAAGGTTTTCGTTCATCGCCAAATATTTGTATACGGATTTAAGACCGTCAATGGACGAATCATTTATGAAAGGTTGGACGCCACATTTGGCTTCATGATTGACGTTTGCGCCTTTGGAAATGAGCAGCCTGATTAACTGTTGGTTTTTTAGCATGGCAGCTATTAACAGCGGAGTCAAACATGACTCTCCTTCGACATTAACGTCCATTCCATGAGCGATCAGGGTTTCTGCACACTTGAAACATTGATTGTAGACAGCTATGTGGAGCATGGAGTCGCCATGGTGTAGTTTCGAAGAGACTACTGCCCCTTTCGATAACAACATGTCGACCATTGCAGAATTGTTTGCTTCCACGGCTAACCATAGTGAAGTCTTGCCTTCATTATCCCTGCGATTGACATATGCGCCATATTGAATCATGTTTTCCGCCGCCAGGATGTTGTTGTCGCGAACCGCAACGTGCAATGGAGAATATGAATCGTTTCCTTCTTTGATGTTATACAGAAGTGACGCATATCGCACTGGTGTGCTCTCGAGGAACAGCCGGATCATGCGAGTCTCGTTGAGGTATACCGCAAGTGCGAATGGCGTCATCCCCGCGCTATTGATCTGTGACAAGTTCTCGAATTCGTGAAGCAATATGGCCGAAGATATTGCACCTCTACGAACAGCGAAGTGCATTGGAGTGTCACCCGAACCAGACAGGGGTTTGTTCAGAACGTCATAATACTGCATCAGGATCATCAACATTCGCACATCATCTTTTTCTATTGCTCGATGCAATGCTGTCAAACCAGACGAGTCTTGCGCAGAAACCTTTACTCCGAGATCGATGAATCTCAACACAACATGTAGAAGTCCTTTCGACACAGCAGAAAGCAAAAGTGGATTCCCTCTAGAAGACACATAGTCGACTTTTGCACCACCTTGCAGGAGTGCATTCTCAATTTGTGTAAAATTCAAACGAACTGCTGTGAACAAAGGAGTTTGTTGGTCGTCATCTTCTGCATCAACATTTCCACCAAGTTCCACGATCCTGGATGTAGATTCAATGTCATTCTCCAACACGGCCAAATGTAGCAGAGATTTTCCTGATCTGGTTTTGAAGTTTACTTCAGAACCTCTACTTATAAGAAACCCAACCACTTCCTGATGTCTTTTTTGGACAGCAATATAAAGCGGAGTGTAACCTAGCGAGTTTTTGATATCAATTACTGCACCTAAGTTCGCCAATTTCTTGACAACGTTTAAGGATCCTCGTTTTGCAGCGGCGTGCAATAGAGAATCTCCTTGGTAGACAAAGTTCGCGTCGGACCCACACTTCACAAGTACCTCGCTGATGTCCTCCGAATCTATCTCCAACGCCCTGTAGAGCGGAGTCAAACCTTCCTCATCGGGAACATCCAACGTAGATCCAACGTTCAAGAGTTCCTTCACTAGGCTTATTGACTTCAGCATTACTGCTGTGTTCAGTACAATCCCGCCAAGGGTTGGTAAGTGTCTGGAAAAATGTGAAGCGATATTTCGCGTTGTCACTACGCCATTGTAGGATGTCGTCAACTGGAAAGACACGGAGTTCCTCTGCGGTTGTTGTTCTCTAATCAACCTTCTGCAATCAGCTGAAGAAGATCTGAGCGAGCTTACGCCCGCGTCTGTTTTGGTCAACGGATTATGCTCCCCGTGACAATAGTGGATCTGGAAAAGTAAAAAATAAAAAAATAAAATAAAAGACGTACACTTGAAAATCATCAATGAATATACATAAATATACAGGGTGACCCAGAAAACGGCCAAACCACGGTAGTCGCTACAGGATGAAAAAAACAAAGAAACAGTCCTTTGGCATATACAGGGTGTCCCAGTATATGTGTCCACCCCCTTTTCCTCCTAGAGTTGTTGGAATTTCGAAATGAAACTTGGTAGGTCATAGTTATGTTGCATGAGGTTACTTTTGAAGGTTTAGTTGACTTTGTAACATTCTCCAGTTTTTCTCCAGCGCATCTAACTCTTGATTTTCCAATGGCGGCAGGTATTTTTTATGACGAATTCTGATAGAAAATTTAATTTTAAGACTAATTTGTACTGAGACATCTTTTGATCGGACGCACCGTTTGCGCGTAAAACGCAAAAAACTGATTAATATCGCCCTTTTGTAGACAAATTCCTATTTATCACTGAAACCAAGCCTTGTACGTAAAAACACCTCGATACAAACGTTGTAGCCTATTAATTTTCCTTTCAGATAATACCAAGATCAAAGTTGTAGATTAAATATTTAACGGGGTATTATGAATGAAAACAAAGGCACCTTTTTTTTTTAGTTTTATGATATAATAATTTCATATGGAAAAATAAATTTATTCTGTTCTGTTTTATAATAATTTTTATATACTTTTTTTCATAAAGTAAATAAGTACTTTTTTTTATTGTTTATGTCAGCTACTTTTTTTTCTATTCATATCGATTTTTTGAATTGTTACTTTTTAAAGCTTTTAAGGTATATTTTTCATTCATAATATCCCGTCAAATATTAAACCTACAAATTTGATCTTGGTATCATCTGAAAGGAAAATTAATAGGCTAAAACGTTTACATTGAGGTGTTTTTACGTACAAGGCTTGGTTTCAGTGATAAATAGGAATTTGTCTACAAAAGGGCGATATTTTTCAGTTTTACGCGCAAACGGTGCGTCGGATCAAAAGATGTCTCAGAATAAATGTCTTAAAATTAAATTTTCTATCAGAATTCGTCATAAAAAAAATACCTGCCGCCATTGGAAAATCAAGAGTTAGATGCGATGGAGAAAAACTGGAGAATGTTACAAAGTCAACTAAACCTTCAAAAGAAACCTCATGCAACATAACTAAGACCTACCAAGTTTCATTTCGAAATTCCAACAACTCTAGGAGGAAAAGGGGGTGGACACATCGTCGATACAAAAGCAAACTAACGAATCTGAAAAAATGCATCTTTCATTGTCCATCTTTAATAATTTCTGCTGGACTTATTTACGGCAAATTCTTCAATCTGACTTCACTCTATTAAAAGGAAAGTATTCCACTATCAAAAGGTCAAATCTGCCGAATATTTGACTGTCCAAAAAAATCTTATGAATAAATACTTTTCCACTCTGAAAAGTGGTGATTTTCATATTCGTTAGTTTGCTTTTGTAACGACGACATATACTGGGACACCCTGTATCTCTTTTTTGCTTAGGTTACGAGAAAAACGCAAAGAACTGAAAAAAAAAAATTATGGAAGGACAGTCATTCATAAGGCCTATCTAAAAATAATTAAAAGGATACGTTTTATCTCCCCACTCCTCGTCCCCGCCTAAAAAATTCTTCGTGGTCGTTAAAAAAACTCCAAGTTCAAGATAATTTATAAAATACAACACCACAAAACTTTGAATTCATTCAACTTTTAAATTTATCACTGGACTGCATACATTATTATAAATTAACAATTTTTTCTTCTAATAATTCCTAAGAATTAATTTAGAATATACAAGCCTAAGTATTTTACTTTTAAAATACCAGATATTCTGTTCTCAAAGGATTTAAATTTTACTGTCTTCTATTTGTATATAGAGTGAAATATAAGTACTAGTATATTTTATCTATGCAATATTGACTCTCATAGACTGAGAGTAGTCATGTAGTCGAATAAGTCATAGTTTTCTCTAAACCTACATTCAGTCAAGATTTGTTTTATTACAGTAGACTCTCCCTTATCCGGCGTTCTCTTATCCGTCGCTCTCTCTAATCCGGCAGTCTCCGAGAGGAATAAATGACGACTTTTTGGCATACATGCTATGCGTTTCGGCTCGCTACGCTCGCTCAAGAAGGTAACAAAACCCCAGTCAATCCAACTCGCTAAAATTAATAGAATTCTATTAACCTCTCATAACCTGCATAACAGCGAAACCTGCTTAATAACTTCTTTCCTAGTTGAATGCGAACTTTTTTTTTGCGGATTCGTGTTTAGTGCATCAAAATACGTTATTGTACAAAATTTGAAAGAAATCGGTTTGGAGGGCGAGAAACTGCATTCTTACCAAACATTTTCATTTAATATTAATTTATTTATAATTATTCATTAAATGACCCTTAGCTCAAATATATATATAACTGGCGAATAAGGCGGAAGTTCAATAAAATATCGCCACACACTTTTACACTTTTTATTTATCTTCCCTACATGTTTCGCACCCTTTTTGGTGCCTCTTCAGGGGAACACACTTAAACATTAAATTCAGCCTCAACCTGAGGAATGGAACCTTCCACTAGCAGGGCCTCGTCTTGACTGGTCATTGACTTTAAAAATAATTTATTTCGAAAATGACTGGAGATGTTAACGGGTGAGGAGGCTGTGCAAGGGCTCCGGATATTAGAAGGGTGAGGAGGCTGTGCAAGGGCTCCGGATTTTAGAACTACCTGCAAAGCGCTGCCAGCGGCCAGCCCCTCTACTATTTGGCTATAACAGATTCCTTTTTTATTTTTAAGATGTGGGTAGACTAACAATTTAGGATCCCCCATTCCCGTTACTTGCTAGGCTTAAAACTCATCATTTTGCTTCTAATTTGTACTGTTTTTATTTATACAGTA
Organism: Gonocerus acuteangulatus; assembly: GCA_946811695.1. Classification (NCBI taxonomy): domain Eukaryota; kingdom Metazoa; phylum Arthropoda; class Insecta; order Hemiptera; family Coreidae; genus Gonocerus; species Gonocerus acuteangulatus. Next base: position 90,193,049 of record OX328127.1, read on the forward strand.
AACTCTATGAGGGACAGTTTATTTCTAGTAATTCAAGGACTGCCATCATAGTGGAAATTAACCTCAATTAAAAATAATACTATGAAATAGATAATGTACGGTAACAGCTGTTCTGTTATCATCCTAGCAACGCATGCTGCTTAGGCGTGCATGCTCTAACCAACTAAAACTTTAATCCCCTCTAAAAATACTTAAAAATTCGAATATAAAAAAATCCTTTCTTAGCGAGTTCTTTAGGGAGTGTCCATGCAAAATTTCAAATTTTTCTGTCTAGTGGTTTGGGCTGGGCGATGATAGGTCAGTGAGTGAGTGTTAGGCAGGCTGGAGGGTTCCTAGAAACCCTTCCCTTCCAAGATAGTCAAACATATGTTTCGAGGTATTTCATTTAATGTAAGTCAAAGAAGGCCGATATGTTTCGTTTTAGAGGCAGCAACTTGTGTTTCTACTGAGGAAATAAATATTTCTTCTAAGGCACCAACGGCTGGAACGCCTGATTTTAGCCAGTCTAGTTCGAACATTCATCGCGAGTGAAGTGCAAGTTATAAAAGCAATTTTAATAATATGTACCATTGAAAATATCTATTATATAAAAGTCCGTCACGCAGGAGCTGCATAACTAAGCACTTTCCTCAGAATTTGGGTAGTGTAGATTGCTTTCCAGAAGAATTTGCTTAAAATATCCTACATAAATAAAATAAAAACATGAATAGTTCTCTTTTAAATTTGTAATGAGTAACTGATCAATTAATAATTTGCTTCCAGAGTTATGTTTACACATGGTACCTATTACACTACGTAATAAATACAAAAAACCTCATGTTATCGTATTTTGATCTAACGCAGGAACAGGATACAGTCACTCTAGTGGTAGAAAGCGCTCCTTGCGGCGGCTTTGTGAACCTACGTCTGACGGGCTTTTCTATTGAAATATATTACAAATTAAACCCCCGCTTTCCGATTAACCGATTCAGCTCATTTTTACAACACTTCTTTCTCATGAGTTACCCACGACGTATACCGCGTTTCGTTACAATACAGCAGAAATTACGACCGGTATGAGTATATTAAGAATTTGGGTCAAGAGTAAACCCCCCCTTCTAATGAACCGATTTAGTTTATTTTTACAACACATATTTACCTGTAGATTACCACTACGAATACCGAGTTTCGTCGAAATATACCAAAAATCACGGCTGGTAGTGGCGAATTGGTATTGTGGGTCCGGAGTAAACCCCCCCCCCCCTCCTAATGAACCGATTTAGTTTATTTTTACAACAGTTATTTACCTGTGGATTACCACTACGAATACCGAGTTTCATCGAAATATACCAAAAATCACGGCTGGTAGTGGCGAATTGGTATTGTGGGTCCGGAGTAAACCCCCCCTTCTAATGAACCGATTTAGTTCATTTTTATATCTCACTTTTCTCTCTATATTACCACTACGAATACCAAGTTTCGTTGAAATATAACAAATATTACGGCTGACATAGTCAAATTAGTGTTTTGGGTTCGGGGTAAACCCCCCCTTCCGGTGGACCAACTTTGGTGGTTAACGAACTCGTTCAATCGTTTGCTAATTGAATGCTATATACCAAGTTTCGTGACGAAAAAACAAAAACTCTGGCCGCTATCGTGTTAACAGACACATATATATATATATATATATATATATATATATATATATATATATATGCATATATATATATATATATATATATATATATATATATATATATATGCATATATATATATATATATATATATATATATATATATATATATATATAAATTTTAACGGGGGTCATTTTCGGTGTCTACTAGGTAGGATCGATAAAGATTTGAAGAAATTTTTCAAAAATTCCGTCATGAGTCCAACCTCAATAGCTACTTTCCTTCGGAGGAAAGTGCTAAAAATGAATCGCTAAATGTGTTGGTAAGCGCAAATCTCGAGAACAACTGAACCCATTTTGCTAATTCTTGTTTTATAATATTCCTTGAAGTACATTAGTGACATTAGTATCGTATAAATATTAATGTCAATATTTCTCAAATTTTTTACGATGGTAACATTACTCAAAAACAAATTGTCTTTGGTAAAATGTAAATTGTCTGTGGTAAAATGTCACTTGAAATGTAAACATCTCTTTGCTGTGTATCTATAATATTACTAAATCTAAAAGCCACAAATTTCTATAAAATTACTAAAGTGTTGTGTGTTTGTGACTTACTAAATATGCCTCCTATAAGGCAGCGGACAAATGTAGGCAGAACAGACCGAAATTCAAAGAATAAAAAAAAAAAAAAAAGGAAAAAAAAAGGAAATTAATTATCAATCTAATTGTACTACCGAGGAACGTGAAAATCGCAATAACGTGAAAGAATTCGGTTAAGACAGACCCGCGAAGCGTGGCATTCTACTAATAATGGTGCAAGTTTGAATCGAGCTGCTCTGAATTCATTACAGTGCCTGCAGCTGTGTTGCTATTGGACCTATGAACTCTGTTTGGCTATAAACAAATCCCAGGGGCAGTCATTATGTGTTTGTGGTATTAATCTAGAAAACCCATGTTTCTCGCATGGTCAATTGTATGTTGCCTGTTCCCGTCTGCGAAAACCATCTGCTCTGTTTATTTACGCGTCAAGTAATGAAACAAAAAATATCGTGTACCATTAAGTACTACAATAAAAATGAAACTTAATTTAGAATAAGTAAAAATAAAATGAAATATAATAAGTAGGTATCATAATAAGAAATCTGATATTGTAATTTTCATTGTGATTTTTTAGTGTAAATATCTGATATTGTAATTTTGATTGTGACTATTAAAAGAATTTTAGTGTTTTATAATTTTTATTTTTTGACATAATTTAATTGTCGACTTATTATGTTTTTTTTTTTATCTTACTAGCTGTCCGGGTGTCCCAAATAGCAGATTAAGTATTAAAAAAAAATTAAAGAATTGACTGTTAGGCGGTACGAAGTTCGCCGGGTCAGCTAGTATAATATTAAATATTGTACTTAATATTATATCCTCAAAGAATAAGGTTTTCAAATACATAAGTCACCACTTCTAACTGAATTCTCTAATCCGACTCTACCCCGGTCCCGACGTCGCCGGATTAGAGAGAGTCTAATGTATACCATAATAATAATAAGTCCACTACCTATTTTTCAAAACATTCTGTAGACGTTGTCGAACGTTGAGATTAAGAACGGAAGATGATGGGGGTTACGTCTTTCGTTGAAAGTTAAATAAGATGGCTTCTAATTCAAGCCGAAACCTTGGCAGAAATATAACTTATTTCAGTTACAAAATATATTTTTTTTTAGATAGGACCAAACCCCGATCATTTACGCCTTCTAAATTTACAAATCATATTTTAAAAAGTATTTAAATTGATTTATGACCCTTTTTCTCACATAAATTTATGTTGTTCATTATTCATCATTATGCTTGTATGAAGTTACTCTTTTAACACTAAATAGATGAAAATTTCAACTCACAAATAGAAAAATTAAGATTGTCCAAAAAGCTTGACTCAGCGAAGTCTTCACATCCATTTTTGAAACATTACATTTCCAGCTGTTTATAAGATAATAATAATATTCACGGCACAGACAAAATGAAGTCAAGACAAATTTCGACAAACGTCCTAAAACAAAAAAAAAAAAAATGTCTATAAAAATGTGTTTATATTTAGGACTGGGAAAAGGATGTTCACTATTTTTCATGCCTCTAAGTGACCCTTAAAAAAAGTTTTTATTTTTTGGACAAAATGTTTTATTGTTAAATTTTATGATTAGGCATTAAAAAGTACATAAAAGCCTAAATGTTCACCTTTCTAACACCAATCCCGTGGCCTTTCAACCATCGTGATGTTCGTGATCTTTGGGTTCTGAAACGTGAAATGTTCTAGTCAGTATTTCCGGATTGCCTCAAGAGCGGGCTTCCTCCCTATGGAGGGAGGGAGGAACAGCGCTAATTATATGAAAACATGCCGATGTTTTAAATAGGAAGATTTTCCTATTTAATATACATATATATATATATATATATATATATATATATATATATATACATTTCGGGTAGGGGGGCTGCCTTTATATGCCCTTGTTCAACAGAATACGCCTCTCCAAAACAAGATAAGTATAATTGGTAGGTCTTAGTGCTTTGGTCTTTTAAGGACATCAGGCTTAGAATTAAGTGATCTTATTTAATTTATTTTTAAGGTTCTTATGACACATTTTTACCGATTTGGGGGGGGGCTGCAGCCCCCTCCTTATATATGCTTATGCTCCAACAGGATACGTCCCTCCATAAAAAAAAAAAAAAAAAATATGGATTATTAGTAGGGCTTTGTTAGCTCTTTAGTAGGGCTTTGTTACGTTAGGGGGGCGAGGTTAGCTCAGTGGTAGAGCACTGGACTAATAAGCTGGAGGCCTGAGTTCAAATCCCGAGCAAGCACTAAAGATTTTTTCTTCTAGTGTCTTCGTTCATGGGTTGAATTCGGCCTCCCTGACCGTCCCTAGGCTAACCCAGCCTTTAATTAATTTAATAATGGGTACCTTGGTTGGTGCTAATGACTCTAGCAGTCGAAGCAGCCAAGGGGAAAATCAGGCGGCCGGAGCATAGTACTAACCACACTATCTCCCTAGTGTGCCGTATGGTCATGAAACAGATACCTCTATAGTATCTGCCCCTCAGGGCCCTCGTGGCCTGTTACGGGACTGATTAGTAGGGCTTTGTGGTTTGGTCTTCTAAGGACTTCAGACTTTGAATGAGAAAGTACAGAACGTTCCTATAGATTTCACCAACGACAAACTGACTCTATATTACCCCGATGATACTTAAGGTGAGTTACCTGCACTAAAGTATATCCACTAAGCACTAACTTGCACAACTACACTAACAACACTTCTACTAGCAGCTCCAATTACCAGCAGCAGTCCTGCAATTAAACTGGCTAGATTCTTCCTTATCTTTGACATTGGCCTCTGTTATCTAAGAATTATCGTTACATCTTCCTAGAAATAGGTCAGTGGTATTTTTATGGATTCTTGGTTTTGTGGTATTTTTAGATCAATGCATTTTAACCAGGGACCGAAAATAACTATTAATTTTTATTTCAAATGAGTTTCAATTAACCTTTAATTTTATTTTTTGGAAATAAAAATAAAAATTTCATCGTAATTTATATATTTTATTATTTTTTTAAAATAAATTGTCTAATAATTTTTATTTCAAAAACTTAAAAATAAAAATTATTTGAATAATGTTATTTCAAATTTTTTTTTTTATAAAATTTTTAATAACAATTTTTTATTATTTTAACTTTAAACATTATTTTAAATAAAAAAAAAACAATATTAGTGCCATAGTGAATGTATTTATTGATTTTAAGAGCTCGCACACATAGCGAATAATAAAAAAAAAAAAGTAATGCCAAAAACAAATTCTATAATATACAATACATACTCATACAAATGAATTGGATTTAGACGAAATTTGATTCACTGACATAAACAAATCACTTCTAATAATCAAAAGGTTCCAAATCAAGTATTTATTTATTTATTCCGAGGATAAGAGATATTTAATAAATGAGTTTCACTTATCTTTTTATTTTGATTATTGGGAAATAAAAATTAAAATTCCATCGTAATTGATATATTTTATTATTTTTTTAAAACAAATTTCTAATAATTTTTATTTTAAAAACTTAAAAATAAAAATTACTTCATAACAGTTATTCATTAATTTTAAAAATATAAATTATGAAGTCATTTTTTGGTCATAATTTTTAGGAAACATTTAATTTTTATTTCGGTCCTTGCTATTAACACATTCTAAGCATGTGTAGCTATTGGGCTTGCGGTCAGAAAACGTGTTTCTTTAATCGTTTCGTACGTCAATAACGACGCTCAATGAAATTGACATATGCTATACGTTATATATATATATATATATATATATATATATATATATATATATATATATATGTGTGTGTGTGTGTGTGTAAATTCGGGACAGAGGAGCATATAGGGGACCAAAAAAGTAATACAAAAAGTCTTAAGGAGATTTTCTCCTTTTTGCTTCGTTTCGGAGAAAATCGCAAATCGAAAAACAATACAAGTTTTCATTTTTGTAATGATTTATTTACATTTTTCATGGAAATAATTTGTGATTGCAAATTGTTTCAAGAAACAAATGACTAAAATGCAATCTCTTGACATTATCTTCAAGTAATAAATTCTGCACTATTTGAAGATGGTAGCAATTATTAACTTTCAAAGTTCATTATATTGCCCACCGCCATATTCTTAACACTAGATTTACCAGACCATATATTTTGACTGGTCGTGGAATTTCAATTCAAAATTCCTACTACATATAACCAGTGTTGGGCAAAACTAACGTTAGTAAACTGAACTAACGTTAGTTTTCCTTAACTAAAACTAAACTAATGTTATATTTTTAGTTTTAGTTTTAGTTTAGTTTTAGATTTGTAGAATTATTAATCATATGGACTCAGTTTTTAGTAATGCAATTAGTTTAGTTTAGTAAAAGAGACCTAAATTTGTGATTTTAGTTTAGTTTTAGTTTTTAGTTAACTAATTTAGTTTATCAAAGAATATATGTTTTCAAATTACGAGAAAAAGCCACAATTTCTTATTCTTAAGCAAGTTCTATTAGTTTTAATAATTTACTTAATTATCGAAATAACATATGATTTATATTAATTCATGTTATTTTAGTAAAACTAAACTAAACTAAACTAAACTAAATTTTTAGTTTAGTTTTTAGTCAATTCCCAAAGATTTAGTTTTAGTTTAGTTAAAATACATTAATTAGTAAAATTTTAGTTTTAGTTTTTTTTTAGGTTGCAATTTTTAGTTTAGTTTTAGTTTATTCCAAAAAGTGAATTTAGTTTTAATTTTAGTTTTAGTTTTTAGTTTTGCCCAACATTGCATATAACATATGCTTTCTTAAATGATGTTATGACTTTTGTAGCTATAAGCAGAGAATACATTTAATGAACTTTTTTCTTTTTTTTTTTTTATTATTTATTTATTTGAATTCTGTACAAGACATAAAGTGTACAATGATCAAGTGTGTTGATACAGATTTTGATATGTACTTTATATTATCAAAACGGAAAAAAATTAAAATAAAATGAAATAAGTACAAAATTTGTAATAAGCCAGCCATTGTTGGCACTTCACTAGTTATTTAACTAAATATTTCAATGATTCCAGAGGGTTCAGGCAAGTAACTTATCTCGGGGCCACTGTCTATAATGAACTTAATGTTACTTTATATATATATATATATATATATATATATATATATATATATATATATATATGTATATATATATATGTATATATATATATATATATATATATATATATATATATATATATGTATATATATATATATATATATATATAAATCAGTCCCGTAACAGGCTCCAAGGGCCCACAGGCTTACTTGCTTCGATGGTTTTCTCCTGGTTCCATGTGCTCAGTGAGGTTAAACTGAGTTTACTTGCTTCGATGGTTTTCTCCTGGTTCCATGTGCTCAGTGAGGTTAAACTGAGTTTACTTGCTTCGATGGTTTTCTCCTGGTTCCATGTGCTCAGTGAGGTTAAACTGAGTTTACTTGCTTCGATGGTTTTCTCCTGGTTCCATGTGCTCAGTGAGGTTAAACTAAGTTTACTTGCTTCGATGGTTTTCTCCTGGTTCCATGTGCTCAGTGAGGTTAAACTGAGTTTACTTGCTTCGATGGTTTTCTCCTGGTTCCATGTGCTCAGTGAGGTTAAACTGAGTTTACTTGCTTCGATGGTTTTCTCCTGGTTCCATGTGCTCAGTGAGGTTAAACTGAGTTTACTTGCTTCGATGGTTTTCTCCTGGTTCCATGTGCTCAGTGAGGTTAAACTGAGTTTACTTGCTTCGATGGTTTTCTCCTGGTTCCATGTGCTCAGTGAGGTTAAACTGAGTTTACTTGCTTCGATGGTTTTCTCCTGGTTCCATGTGCTCAGTGAGGTTAAACTGAGTTTACTTGCTTCGATGGTTTTCTCCTGGTTCCATGTGCTCAGTGAGGTTAAACTGAGTTTACTTGCTTTGATTTTTTTTTTGGAGTTGTATAGCTTAGTGCAACGCTTGCATCGACTCAGACTGAGGAGAAATATGCTATTCGCCAAAGATGTATGGCGAACACCGATAATAAATAAATATATCCATGCAATGGAGAGATACTAACCCGCACTACATATAATACCTATCATCGGATGAGGATGGTTTGCCTATCCTCTTTAATTTTTAGGAGAATCGCATGATAATTATTGTTATTTTTCAAAGCAATGAAAATATTTAAAATTATTGGGCATTTTAGGGATTTTTTTTTCAAATATTTTGACGACTTGATGAGGTATCTTTAGCGATTGAAAAGCCACGAATAGCGTTAGTGATTGGGGTGGGTTTACACTTGCTAGTTATTGCAGGAAATTTATATCAGACAGAAATTGCGACTAGTGTAAACCATGACCAATTTATGTCTGAGATGTATATTTCATCACGAACTATAAGTGTCGACACTTCTATACTACCAGGTGTAAACACAGATTTTTACGAGAAGAATTCAATTTCAGAGATAAATATCTTGGCTACTAGCTGTATTGTCGACGCTTCTATACCAACAGATGTAAACACTGATTATTTTTGCTTTTGGTGAATTTATCGTAAATTAGAACAAATCCAGAACTGTCCTATACATATCCATGACATAAATGTCTAGCTATTTCTGTCAGTATGTAAACCTTCAAGAGAATATCTATACGACACCTGACATATATTTCCTGCGAGAAGTGTCAGATGTAAACGCACCCTTAGTGATTGGGGTTTCGCCACTGGCGCTAGTGATTGGGGTGTCGCCTTAAGCGTTAGTGATTGGGGTCGCCACTAGCGATAGTAATTGGTGTGCCACCACTGGTATTAGTGATTGGTGTGTCCCCACTGGCATGAGTGATTGGGGTGTCGTCACTAGCGTTAGTGATTGGCGTGCCACGTCTAAGGTTGGTGATGAGTGGCGATATTGATTGGGATGTCAACCACTAGCTTTAGCGATTGGTGTGCCAACACTGGCATGAGTGATTGGGGTGTCGTCACTAGCGTTAGTGATTGGCGTGCCACGTCTAAGGTTGGTGATGAGTGGCGATATTGATTGGGATGTCAACCACTAGCTTTAGCGATTGGTGTGCCAACACTGGCATGAGTGATTGGGGTGTCGTCACTAGCGTTAGTGATTGGCGTGCCACGTCTAAGGTTGGTGATGAGTGGCGATATTGATTGGGATGTCAACCACTAGCTTTAGCGATTGGTGTGCCAACACTGGCATGAGTGATTGGGGTGTCGTCACTAGCGTTAGTGATTGGCGTGCCACGTCTAAGGTTGGTGATGAGTGGCGATATTGATTGGGATGTCAACCACTAGCTTTAGCGATTGGTGTGCCAACACTGGCATGAGTGATTGGGGTGTCGTCACTAGCGTTAGTGATTGGCGTGCCACGTCTAAGGTTGGTGATGAGTGGCGATATTGATTGGGATGTCAACCACTAGCTTTAGCGATTGGTGTGCCAACACTAAAGGACTCAGAATATTAGATTAACTATTTTGGAATATTATTGAGAATATTTCATTATTTCATTTTCATTTTATTTCCTCCGAATGATATTCCTGCACTACCAATGAAGCGTTGGATTATCAAGCCCTAAATGAAATCCATGCATAATTCAAGGGGGGGGGGGGCGAGAACCTCCTTATTTGTATTCGAGCCCGTTTCCATGTTTGCTCTTCTCACTTGAGACCCAAGTTCCAGATAGCTATGCGAATACTCCAGGTTTGACTCGAGCTGCGATCAATGGATAGCACTTCCAGAGGCAAACTCGCCGATTCCTTTCGTCCATCAATATTGACTCCGGTGTTGTGGAAAGCCGATACTGACTTCAAAGGGTGCCGTCCCTTAGCAAAGGATTTAAGTCCTAAATATACTCTGTTTGGAAACTCCTCAAACAGGCCTAGGTAACAAATACAGTTGCTTTACCTGTTATAAGACGTACGATAAAGATACTAGGAACTTCATTAATGGCTACATCAAAGAACACGATAAATATAAAAAAAAATGTTGGCCGCTGGAAACATATTATATATTTAAATTTTAAAGTCTATTGAAAAATCTCTACAACCAAGCTGAGTTCAACCCAAAAATCAATATGAAAATTGTTCTATTTAACTTTCTCATCCAATCAGGTGTCCTTCAAGGAGAATCTCTTTCGCCTTCCCTCTTTACCTTGTTCATATCGGACATCATTCAAGAATTTCATGCTGCGGGCCTCAGTGGATTAAAGGTAGATCATGGGGATGACATGATCGGCCTGCTCTTTGCAGATGATTTTATAGTGTTTGGCGATTCAAGAACTGATGCGCAGGCCAAATTAACTGTTCTTGGGAAATTTTGTAAAAAGAACAAACTTCAAATTAACAGTAGCAAAACCAAAGTTGTCGTCTTCAGAGCAAGCCCAAGATGGAAGAAAAGACCTTCTCTTCTACTAGATAATACGGCCAGCGAGTATGTCAACACCGCCACATATCTTGGCGTACCCTTTAGCTGTACAGGGAAGTTCAGAAAGGCAGCAGACCATTTTATAAGCCGTGGTACAAAGGACCTTGGCAAGGTGAAGGACATAATGGTGAGGGGGAAGGTGAAATCCTGGGAGACTTCTATAAGGTTGTTTGACTCCATTGTTGCGGCAACAGCTTTGCACGCGTCAGAAGTTTGGGCTTTGAGCCATATTGACAAACTAGAGCGTATCCAAATTAAATTTCTTAAAAATATTTTCCATTTAAGTCGCACTACTCCAAATCACTTCATAAGAATGGAATCCGGATACTCACCTTTAGGGGTGGCAATATTGAGGAGAACCATCAACTGGTGGATCACCCTTCAGTCTATGGAGCCCAACGAATTACCAAGGAGATGCTACGATAAAATCTTAAATAGGACCTCTTTTCATCCTGAGAAACTTCAAGACCCGTGGTTCGCCCCTCTTCACAGCATTCTAGCCAGCTTGGGGCATAAGGATATATTTCGATCCGCGAACGTCAACTGGCTGCTGAAAAATAAGAACGAAATCCTAGAGAGATGGAACAACCACCTCATATCTGTTGACGTTGAACGTGTACTTAACTCTAAGTACAACCCTGTGTATCGTCAGCTAATCTCTCTTAGCTATGGTGAGGAGTACATCAAGTCTGAGGTACCAATAGAATGGAAGAGAGCCCTCATGCAGCTCAGACTCTCAAGGGACTCGGAGTTGAGGCTTTATCTTAAAGGCACCTCCTACAGGATCGACACAGGACTAGATTGGACTATATGCAACCTCCAGAAACCCGAGACACTCGCCCATTTTCTCCTGGAATGCCCAATCTACCGATCTGCCCGCACTACATACCTTCAAGATATCCATCCAGAAGATGATGAAGACAATCTCACATTGATTCTTTCACCTTCGAATAAGGACTCAATGTTCAGGCTCTTCCACTTCACCATGGAAGCTCTAATGACAAGATCGTTTGTGCTTTTTGAATAGTAGCAAGTAATTTTTATTTTTATTTTTTGTTTTCATAAATTTATCTATTGTACTTTTCTGTTTATTATGATTAAGATTTATATTATTTATATTTATTACGATCCAATGAAAAATGTTTTTTTCTCTCTTTTCTTTTATTAGTATTTATCTATTATAATGTTTTGTAGCCAGACCCCTGTAACTGTTTTTCAAACAAAATACAGAATTTTATCTATCTATCTATCTATCTATCTATCTAAATTTTAAGGTCTATTATTATTAACTAAGAATTTTAGGACGGGTTATATATAAGTTACCACCCTTTTCTAGCCAAGATAGGGCTGATGCCGTTTCTTTTTTCTAATGAAAAGCCACCAACCCACAGTGGGAATCGAACCTACGATCTTTGGCATGGTCATGCCACGCATTAACACTCACGGCCACCGGGCCTCCGGAAAGTTGGTCTGAAGTAATCTGGATGGGGAGATGGACTGATTTCACTGGCTAACAAAAACTTAAAATAACCCTAGTTCTTCTAAGGATACGAATCTGCACAACAGCTACCTGCCTGGCCTGTAATCGCGTGGAAGCCTTTGCAACTAAAGGCCTAGTTCTTCACAAGATACTAACCTGCACAACAGCTATCTGTCTGGCCACCTGCAAGGGTGCGTTTACACTAGGATAGTTATTGCAGGATATTTCTATCAGAGAGAAATTCTGACTAGTGTAAACCATGTAGAATTTATGTCAGATATAAATATCCTGCAATAACTATCCTAGTGTATACGCACCCTTAATGTGTGGAAGCCTTTGCAATAAAAGCCAAGTTCTTCACAAGATACTAACCTGCACAACAGCTATCTGTCTGGCCGCCTCTCAAGTCGTCGAAGCCTTTGCAACTAAAACCCTAGTTCTCCTAAAGATACTAACCTGAACAACAGCTAACTGTCAGGTCACCTGTATATGCGTCGAAGGCTTTGCAACTAAAACCCTAGTTCTTCTAAAGATACTAACCTGCACAACAGCTACCTCTCTGGCCGCCTGTCAAGTCGTCGAAGCCTTTGCTACTAAAACCCTAGTTCTTCTAAAGATACTAACCTGCACAACAGCTAACTGTCAGGTCACCTGTATATGCGTCGAAGTCTTTGCAACTAAAACCCTAGTTCTTCTAAAGATACTAACCTGCACAACAGCTAACTGTCAGGTCACCTGTATATGCGTCGAAGTCTTTGCAACTAAAACCCTAGTTCTTCTAAAGATACTAACCTGCACAACAGCTAACTGTCAGGTCACCTGTATATGCGTCGAAGTCTTTGCAACTAAAACCCTAGTTATTCTAAAGATACTAACCTGCACAACAGCTAACTGTCAGGTCACCAGTATATGCGTCGAAGCCTTTGCAACTAAAACCCTAGTTCTTCTAAAGATACTAACCTGCACAATAGCTAACTGTCAGGTCACCTGTATATGCGTCGAAGTCTTTGCAACTAAAACCCTAGTTCTTCTAAAGATACTAACCTGCACAACAGCTACCTCTCTGGCCGCCTGTCAAGTCGTCGAAGCCTTTGCTACTAAAACCCTAGTTCTTCTAAAGATACTAACCTGCACAACAGCTAACTGTCAGGTCACCTGTATATGCGTCGAAGTCTTTGCAACTAAAACCCTAGTTATTCTAAAGATACTAACCTGCACAACAGCTAACTGTCAGGTCACCTGTATATGCGTCGAAGCCTTTGCAACTAAATCCCTAGTTATTCTAAAGATACTAACCTGCACAACAGCTAACTGTCAGGTCACCTGTATATGCATCGAAATCTTTGCAACTAAAACCCTAGTTCTTCTATTGGTACTTCCCAGCACAATTGGCTCCTATCCAGCTGTGTTGATGACAAGCCAACGGAACTACAACTGCATATTTCCAAAGATATTGCAAACAGTTTTTGCAACTGAAACCCCTAATTGCTGATAAGATACTAAGCAGCATATTACCTTTAAATCTGTGCACCATTAGACTCTTCATTTAAGTGCGAATAAATCCTGAACTTGTGAACATACTAACCCGCAGAACATCATTCCTCCTAGCTATTTGATGGGGTTACAGTGTAACCCCATCAAATAGCTTAATTTTAGCAGCTTTTCTGGTTTTAAGGGTCAATACTATCTTCATTGGACAAAATCAACGTCAAATGAGTCAATATTTATATTTGTATGCTGGTTTATGGTGCTGTGTAACGGTTACACAGCACCATAAACCAGCATATTATGGTGCTGTGTAACCGTTACACAGCACCATAAACCAGCATATTATGGTGCTGTGTAACCTTACACAGCACCATAAACCAGCATATAAATATAAATATTGATTTATTTGAAGTTGATTTTGATTTGATTTTGACCAAAGAAGGTAGCATTGACCTTTAAAACCAGAAAAGCTGCTAAAATTAAGATGATTTTACCACTAAGCTGTGGTTAATAGTTAATGAAATGTGGCAAACGGCTAATTGAATGAAAACCACCAATTACAATTTAATGCAATCTGTTTCATTAATGTTAAAGGACCAAAAGTTACAGAATAATTTCGGATGAGTAATAAAAGACTAATCCCAGAAATTCCTTATCCCTGCCTTCTGAATGGAGGGGATTTCTGTAATTCTGGGTAACTAGAATTACTCAGAATGCTTGATTGAAATTAGAACCAAGGGACTGGAACAATTACTGCTGAGATTAATTCAACAGAACTCTTCAAACTTGCTTCCCTTCACCTACAGGTGGTTGATTCTTATCAGTAATATGATAATAGAAAAGGCTTATCCTTTTAAGGTTTATCCTTCTCCGTCTCCAATATTTACATAAATTCAGTTAATAACAATTAATTATTCGCATAAAAGCTATATATATATATATATATATGTAGATCCTAAGTTGAAAACTAAGTTGTTCTAGGTAGTTGGTAACAGCTTATTAAGTCTTCAATAGTTTTGTATTTTATATTACATTTTTGTTGTGGTAACGTTTCGGCTATAAGCCATTTTCAATCCAATTATCTGTATGATTTTGCATTAGTTTTTTATATATACATTATAATCTTCAGATTATGTGCTTGTAAATTTGATATTATTTAGTTTCAGAATGAAATTTCATTTTTTTTTTAAATTTGTATGGTTCGTGTCTCTATTCTTTCATGGATGATACTATTATTACCTCAATTATTACATATTATTTTATATATTTGAGTCTGCTTCTGTAAAGGAGGATTAGTGAGTCTTGCACTTCTAGTCCTCCTTTACAGAAGCAAAAGGAAGATTATTTCTGGAGCAAAATTCTCGCGAAACAAATCGCAACGCCTGCGTTTTCGACTTCATATGCTTGTAGGTACACGTTTTATAGGTTAATTAACATAGAAAAACTGATGAAACCATTTTAAAAGTGATACATCTCACTGTTTTTGAGAAAAGTGGAGAAACAATTTTTGTAGCTTAGTTTCGGTTTGGGTAATTAGAATCGTGAGATTCAATTCAAATATTTTTTGCATATTTGAAATTCATCTAAACTAAGATTTCTAAATTTTGGTTCCATTTGGAGTTAAGGAATTTTTCTAAAATAAATATTTTATTCATAGACGAAAAGGATTAGAAAAGATACGGACTACTTAGACGACTTCTCGGACCCTTGTCGAAATTATCGATACAGAACAATCTGATGATATAAAAAACATACATTCGACCAATTTGGACATAAGGACTTGAACTGTAAAAACGTTCAACATCAACAGGCATTCCAATCATACGTAAATGCCACCTTCTATGTATCCAACAAAACCCTTCACAATGATCTTAACATCCCATTTGTCCGTAACTTTGCAAAAACCCCATTCCAAATCTTCCACTCCAAATAGTCTTACCGTCCTAATCCTGAAGGTCTATCCTTACCATCCCAATCCCATCCACCCAGGCGGCTTAAGAGACAGTGGCCCCGAGATCATTTACTTACCTGATGTTATAGGGATCATTAAAATATTTATCTACACAAAAATTTTAGTGCCAAAAATTTTATTGTATTTATTTTATTTTAATTTTCCCGTTTTGGTCAACAAACTAGATTATTTGTGGAGCTTTCGAATAAACCAATAATAATAAAAAAAAAAAAAATACTTATAAAGCAGAAGCAAAAATATAACTATTTCCTAATAGTAGTATAGTATGTGTAATTGGCCTTTTTAACGTCTCTTAAAAAATAGCATTTGAATCGGGGGGTCTCCCGTGGTCCAGTGGCTAGCGCCTTAGATACATTAGCGGGAGACGGTGGATTCGGTCCCCACCGAAAATTCCGAGGCAGGAATTTTCTCATCCCACGGCTTGTTGAGAAAATTCCTCGCTTCACCCTGGACGTCGGCACTAATGGACTAGTTGTCGAAGCGCCGTAGAAAAAAAAATTGAATCGGTGAGAGCAGAAACTACTCCATTCCAAAAAATTCGAAAATTCGTGTTTCATTACATTTTAAATTTTCCTGGGGCCAATTTAAATAGAAACTATGTAATTTTTGCACGAAGGAAACACAAATGCATGTTATGACTGAGGAAAAAAAATTCGATAATTTTAAATTGGGAGGAGTTATGATGTTTTTTCTCTCTTGAATTTGAAATTCTTGGCTTAAGTGATTTCTGCACTCACTGTTTCAATTACTTAGTCTATAAGCGCAGTTTTATTCATTTTCAAACTCAATGTATAATTTAACATATTTTGAAGAGATGTGAATGTTCAGAGAAGGGTATAAAGCAGTGAGGATGGTTATTGGTTCTGACATTTCATAACTCGGAGAGATGTAAAAACGCAGACACAGCGTGGGAAGTACTCTGCCTGATTGGGGGGGATGAATGGGAGTGTGGCCAATGCAAAACCTTGGAGGATTCACTTCGAGACTTCATCCATCAGCTCAAGCTTTATGTGAAACCGTTCGTACGGTCCTTGAGGATAAAGAAGATATCTAGGATCTAGTATTTTATAACTAAGTGGAAACTCAAAGCTGGAAAATCCAAATAAATAAATTATGTAACAGCATATATTTAAATGTTGAACAATTTCAGACAATTGTATTACAGATACTACAAATAATATGCAATATTAGTGTGTTAACTTATCATAATTAAGGTCCATTGTTTAAAAATAATACTTTAAAAAAAAAAAAAGGCTTCTGAAAATGAATTTTCAAACTCAATTTTCTACATTGTCACTTTATGTTTTTCACCCATTAAAAATAATTTTCACGAGTATTTTAACTATATTTAAAAACTGTCAACTCAATTTTTTGTTACGAGAAAAAATCAATACGAATAGTTAGGTCAGACTTAGGCCATGAATGCTACTCCAATAACAAAGTTAACAAGGGATTTTCTCTGCTGACTGTGATGTTCTGTAGGGCCAGTTTCAATATATTCCGAGAAGTAATATATTATACCTGGTGCCCCTAGACGGTTTCACGAGTGACCGCATATGAAAAACGTCCGTCACGCAGGAACTGCATAACTAAGCACTTTCCTCAGAATTTGGGTAGTGTAGACTGCTTTCCAGAACAGTTTGCTTAAAATATCCTACATAAATAAAATAAAAAAACGAATAGTTCTCTTTTAAATTTGTAATGAGTAACTGATCAATTATTAATTTGCTTCCAGAGTTATGTTTACACATGGTACCTATTACACTACGTAATAAATACAAAATACCTCATATTATCGTATTTTGATCTAACGCAGGAACAGGATACAGTCACTCTAGTGGTAGAAAGCGCTCCTTGCGGCGGCTTTGTGAACCTACGTCTGGCTATTTCTATTGAAATATATTACAAATTAAACCCCCGCTTTCCGATTGACCGATTCGGCTCATTTTTACAACACTTCTTTCTCATGAGTTACCCACGACGTATACCGCGTTTCGTTACAATACAGCAGAAATTACGACAGGTATGAGTATATTAGGAATTTGGGTCCGGAGTAAACCCCCTCTTTTAATGAACCGATTTAGTTTATTTTTACAACACATATTTACCTGTAGATTACCACTACGAATACCGAGTTTCGTCAAAATATACCAAAAATCACGGCTGGTAGTGGCGAATTGATATTGTGGGTCCGGAGTAAACCCCCCCCCCTCCTAATGAACCGATTTAGTTTATTTTTACAACACATATTTACCTGTGGATTACCACTACGAATACCGAGTTTCGTCGAAATATACCAAAAATCACGGCTGGTAGTGGCGAATTGGTATTGTGGGCCCGGAGTAACCCCCCCCCCCCCCTTCTAATGAACCGATTTAGTTCATTTTTATATCTCACTTTTCTCTCTATATTACCACTACGAATACCAAGTTTCGTTGAAATATAACAAATATTACGGCTTACATAGTCAAATTAGTGTTTTGGGTTCGGGGTAAACCCCCCTTCCGGTGGACCGACTTTGGTGGTTAACGAACTCGTTCAATCGTTTGCTAATTGAATGCTATATACCAAGTTTCGTGACGAAAAAACAAAAACTCTGGCCGCTATCGTGTTAACAGACATATATATATATATATATATATATATATATATATATATATATATATATATATATATATATATATATAGAAGTAAGTCTTGAAACGTTTTAGCACTTTCCTCCGAAGGAAAGTAGCTATTGAGGTTGGACTCATGACGGAATTTTTGAAAAATTTCTTCAAATCTTTATCGATCCTGCCTAGTAGACACCGAAAATGACCCCCGTTAAAATTTATATATATATATATATATATATATATATATATATATATATAAATTTTAACGGGGGTCATTTTCGGTGTCTACTAGGCAGGATCGATAAAGATTTGAAGAAATTTTTCAAAAATTCCGTCATGAGTCCAACCTCAATAGCTACTTTCCTTCGGAGGAAAGTGCTAAAACGTTTCAAGACTTACTTCATTTTTCGACTTTTTGCCAGGATTTTGCCACACTGTGCCCCGGTGGGAATCGAACCCATCATCTCCCGCTTATGAATCTAAGGAGCTAGCCACTAGACCAATAAGACCCAAAATGCAAATGATATGCTTTTTATTGTACGAGACATGTTGACAGTAAGGAAGGGAAAACAAAAACGGATTTGCTTATTTCCTTATGGAGGGAGTGAGGAACCGAGCTAAAAGTAAAACATTAACGCGATCCTAATTTACCTTTCCGAGTTCCTAAATAAATAATTAATAAATGTGATAGAAAAAAAAATTGTTGTTCATTATTTAGGTAGATATAAGATGGAAGATATTCCTTGGAGACTTTATTTAGTTTCTCAATCCGATTATAATATTTTAGCAGTTTTCCATGGAGTTTTTAGGACTTAACTCCTTTAGCTTTTTAGGAAAATTCAAAAAGTTCTCAACACCTCTCATTAAGCAAATTATTTTTCCATCCTTTAGTTTATTTTGCTGAGTTTTCTTCATTATTTATGGTAATAAGCGAATCATGTTAATCCTTAATAGATTGTCGAGGGCGATAAATTTATTTTTATGCTAAATATATATATATATATCTTGAATTATTGGATGTTGGGTAAATCTGATTATCAAAACTATTTTCTAGACGGAACAGTAAAGGATAGGTATGAATCGCAAAGGATAATAATAATAACAAGATAAAAGTAATAAAGGCGTAAATACAATTGTTTTTTATTCGAATTGCTTACAATATTGTAATTTAATGTTTTCTGTATTTATAAAAAACCATTAAAAAGAATATATGATAATATAAAACCTCAACTGCTGAAAAAAGTTACAAAAAAGTAATCACAGTACTTAAAATATTTTTTATTACATATAAAAACATAAAATTAGTATCCTGCTACTATGTAGGCACACTACATATACAATTCAAATTTATATTTATCCGTGATTAGTAATGTATGCATACATTTACACAACAAAAATATTTGATAAAATACATTATTTAAGTTGACAATAATCCAGGAAACATGAAGCGTATAAATATAATACTAGGAAATATATAAAGATTAACTTACATATATAAATTACCAGAAATCATACAAATTAATTCACTTAATATAAATATGTTGAGTAAAAATTTTTCTATAGAACTTTGTTACGGTATTGAAATAATTTCTAGAAAATATTTTATGTATTAAACTTTTTTTACGTCTAGTTATAACACATTTTTTAGGGAAAATCAAAGATTTAAAAATTTTATTAGAAAATTAATAAATTGTTATCAAAATTATATTTTGATTTCTGCAATTAATGTGTTTACAAACCGTAAATAAGTATACTAAAAATACGTTAAATAGCGAAATTGACAGCCATGCGAGTAAAAAATAAATAAATAATAATCACATAAATTAAAAGAATAAATTAATAGATAAAATAAAATTAATTATATTTAAAAATACAAATAAGTATCTAAAAAACTAAATAAATAAAGATATATCAACGAAATAATTAAAGAAAACAAAAAAAAGTCAAATAAAATAAAATATGATTACAAATATTTGACGTAATATAATAATATTTGAAGTACATAATGTTTTGTAACAAGCCTACATAATGCTAATCTAAACAAAAAACGAAAAGCTAAACAATATGTAACCCCTGTAGCAAATCCACGAAAAGCTAAACACTATGTAACCCCTGGAGCAAATCCACGAAAAGCTAAACAATATGTAACCCCTGTAGCAAATCCACGAAAAGCTAAACAATATGTAACCCCTGTAGCAAAACCACGAAAAGCTAAACAATATGTAACCCCTGTAGCAAATCCACGAAAAGCTAAACACTATGTAACCCCTGGAGCAAATCCACGAAAAGCTAAACAATATGTAAACCCTGTAGCAAATCCACGAAAAGCTAAACAATATGTAACCCCTGTAGCAAATCCACGAAAAGCTAAACAATATGTAACCCCTGTAGCAAATCCACGAAAAGCTAAACAATATGTAACCCCTGGAGCAAAACCACGAATGAAACAAAACTATTATATTTGTTTGTTTAATCCTCAAAATGTACAAGGTTATCTCTGCCGCATCGTAAATTTATAATATTAATATTTTAGAAGACTTATTTTATATTTGTGTTCATGTTTGAAGATAAGAGGTTTACTGTTACTGCTACATATCTGTGGAAAATGTGAAAGTTTTGGATGATGAGCAATTGAGTAACCTTTCTGAATGATGTATTAGAAAAAATAATATATTTTACTGTTGTTTTTTTAGGGTTAAGAGGTTCAATATATCTGGTAATTTTGTAAAAAAAAAATAAAAATAAAAAATAAATAAATAAAAGCACAGATTAACTTAAACATAATTTTTTGTTTGTTATGTAATATTTATTTGTAAAACTGCTAATAGGAGTTTTATGTTATGTATGTTTTATCGAGAAAGCACTGTGTATCCTTGTAAATTTTTTTTTATGCATGTTTTTCGTTATTAAAATGTTGCTGTTAATAATTAACAGGAATACAAAATACATATCTAACAATTATTGTTAGATATGTATTTTTCTTTCCTGATGATATTTAGGCATATCGTCGATACAAATGCAAACTAACGAATATGAAAAAATGCATCTTTCATTGTCCATCTTTAATAATTTCTGCTGGACTTATTTACGGCAAATTCTTCAATCTGACTTCTCTCTATTAAAGGGAAAGTATTCCACTATCAAGAGGTCAAATCTGCCGAATATTTGACTCTCCAAAAAAAAGTTATGAATAAATACTTTTCCACTCTGAAAAGCGGTGATTTTCATATTCGTTAGTTTGCTTTTGTATCGACGATATGAAGTTGAATATCCTGATTACTTTCACAAGAAAGTCTTCTGAGTATTTCAGTATGAAATGTTTTTGATTATTTTTAATCGATATTTTTATATTATTGATAATGAGAAGCGATAAGAAGTTATATATCCCTGTTATTTGTTCTAGAAAATTTTTGTATTTCTTTACGAAGTAATTTGATTAAATATTTAGAAATATGAGATTCGATATCCTTGTTTTAGTTTTTTTTTTTGTTCTCTAAAAAATCTTCTGGATATCCTAGTTGATAAAGTTAATGATTATTGGACAGAAGAAATTTTATGTCACTGATAATTTTTGTATATAAGGGGTTTTTAGTAACTCATAATTCACATTAGAGTTTGTTTTTTTTTTTTTTTTTTGTAAATACTAACTTTTTGGTTTTAATTATTAATAAAATAAATGATAAAATATTAAGAATAATTTTGGCAACAAGACCACCGTTTGGTATGTAAAAATGCAGTATATATATATTGCAGATTACATTTTCAAACAGGCACCTCAAGATCACAGCCATATACATCATTGGCAGAAAAACGCCATCACATAGAAAATAATTTTGATTAACGATTAATTAAATAAGAATTAATTATAATGCAAACGAAATTCCAGATTTGATCCATTATGTCTATAACTACCAATGAATAATACCCCTGAAGTGGTATGATGAGGCCTCTAAATAGCGCAATGAAACTTTAATAACCTGGTTAAAGAATCATGAAAATTACTAATATTTTCATTTCACCCACACACAAAAACAGAAAAAATTTAAAGTTTAGAGGGCAGAAAAGCATAAACAAATTACTAAAAAAATTTGTACACACATAAATGGAATGTGTGTACAAATTTTTTTTTTGTATTATCATTATAATGTTTCATTTTAACCCTCCACCCACGTGGAAGAGAGTTACACCGTCGCCCAAGTGGGGTCCACCAGGACCCCACAACGTGCTAATACTTCATAAGACTACTTTCAAAAAATATTCTATCAATTTGTAGGTGTCTGTGAAGATTCCGTCCAAATAGGGAGTCTCAGGTTCCAAAATTGTGGTTGTGGGATTTGAAATTGCATTACAGAAAGACAATAACACAGGAAAATGGAATCCTTTCGTCAGATTGTAAAAGTCGACGAATTAAGTTATATCTTGATACCAGATACTACCATGATGCTCCTAAAAAAAAATAACTTATCAAGGAAGCCAACGGTCAGACCCCCACCACGTTTTTCAACAAAAAATAATCAATTTGAGGCGTGGACTATCCTTTATGAGCGATTTGACACTGCCGATCTCCGGAGCACTACTGATTAGGAAGCTGCTCAAAGAACAGGAAGGTAGAGATAAGGTGGCTGTAAGGGAGGGGGAAATAGTGTGCGTGGGGTCCGCCTAGACCCCACCTGGTCGACGGAGGGTTAATGTAACATTATTACTAGAATGTAGATTAACCCCAGGATAACCTCACTGATTTTTTTTATATGTATGTAGCATATTCTTTTTTTTTTTTAAAAAAAAGGATATGCTAATTCGTTGATGTAAGTGGTGGAAATAAAACTTATTTGAAAACGGTTCAGGATTTTATTTAATGAAATTAATGGCAATTTGTTTCTTACAAAAAGGGGCTTCTATGGGCAAACATTTATGCCAAAGAGTTGCAACCCCAATTAATTTTAGGGGTTAAATTGTAATTTTGGTCTTTTTAAGGCTTAAAATTAAGTAAATCGTCTGGATTAGCTTATAAATTGCATTATCATCTAAAGAAAATGTTGACGTGATTCCGGTTATTCGGGGGGGGGGGGGTGTTCTTGAGTGAATGAAAACCTTTTAGTAATATTAGAATGAAATATTTCTAAAACATGCAAAAAATTTACTGAAATATTTTTTGAAAATGTTACAGAAACATTACCCTGAATTTTGAAGCAGCTTTTTATAGGAAAACATTTGCCATTGATTTCATTTAAAAAATCCTAAAGCCCTAAAGTGGTGCGGTTTAAAATAAGTGTTAAATATATTTTTATGGCCTACATATCACAAAAAGAAAAAAATGGGTGAGGGAGACTTGAGATAATTTATTTGTTAGACAATCACACAACATGGGAGAGCTGCATCGTAACTTTGAGTATTGTCTCTACTTGCGGTGACCCTGTATATTAAATATATATTTCCTGTGTATGTGAATACCGCAAACATACGACTAGTTAGGAACGAAATACGTACGACCGGATGAACAAACTAATTAATAATAATAATTAATTATTAATAATTAATAATAATAATTAATAATTAATAATAATAATTAATTATTCATAATTAATAATTACTTCTTGAAAACTGATGGTGTTAGGAAGGACATAGAAGGTGGTATTAGGAAGGATATAGAAGGTGGTATTAGGAGGGATATAAAAGGTAGTATTGGAAGGACATAAAATATGGTATTAGGAAGCACGCAAAAGTTGTTATTAGAAAGGATATAGAAGGAGGTGTTAGGAAGGATATAGAAGGAGGTGTTAGTAAGGACATAGAAAGTGGTGTTAGGAAGGATATAGAAGGTGGAGTTAGGAAGGGTATAGAAGGTGGTATTTGGAAGGATAAAGAAGGTAGTATAAGGAAGGGTATAGAAGGTGATATTAGGAAGAATATTATGAAGGACATAGAAGGTGGTGTTCGGAAGGATAAATAAGGTGGTATTTGGAAGTATATGGAAGGTGGCATTAGGAAGGATATGGAAGGAAGGACATTGTTCAAACGTTCTTACGATTGTTCGTACGCTACAAAGGTAAAATTACTAATTACCTCTTGAATAATAACTTGAGTATTTTACGACATGTTTTAACTACAGTTAAACTACTACTAGATAGTAGTTGAGTAGTCAGGGAATGTAACTACTTATCTACTAGATAGTAGTTGAGTAGTCAGGGAATGTAACTACTTAACTACTAGATAGTAGTTGAGTAGTCAGGGAATGTAACTACTTAACTACTAGATAGTAGTTGAGTAGTCAGGGAATGTAACTACTCAACTACTAGATAGTAGTTGAACATGTTGTTAACTACTCATAATACTGCTCAAAATTTGTGAATTATAGCGTTTATTTTTTCCTAAATAATTTACTAATGAAAGAACATTCTTTTGGGTACCTAGTGAAATGCAATTAATATCTAATATAATTAAGTACTAAGATTATTGTATTCTCCGTTTCCCGAACCCTAATGTGCTATATTTTGGGTTTTTTGGGCGTTTTAAACGAAGTAAAAATAAATTATTTTCTCAAATAATAAGTACAGTAAATAATGACAATTAAGCATACAATAGACTAATACTACTCTAAAAGAAGCTAAATGAAATCACATAAATATATAAATGTTTGTTTGAGGAAGATTCATGTGCGTTGGTCGCCGAAGGAGTTGACAACATCATTGAATTCCGCTCGGAGAAGACCGAGGCACTGCCATCTATCGACGTTTTCCAGAACTACACCTGGATTGTGGAGGAAGAACCAACGCATGTAGAGATGGACGCAGCGAGCGAAGAGTTTCTTGTTTTCAGAAATTGTTAGGAAGTCAACGAATTGCTCTCTCGACATTTCCCAGAGAAAGCTATATATATAAAAAAAAGGAGAATATGTAATTAGTATTAGTTTAAGATTATAATTGTCTTAGTTTCAGATCATAATTATAATGATTTGTAATAACTAATTAGTGTATACTGTAGTATGGTATTAGTTCGGGAATCGATGCAGGATGAAAAAATAAACAGAAAAGCCTTTTAGAATATTTCTCGTTTTTGCTGCGTTTCCGAGAAACACTCAAAAAAACTAAAACACAATGGTGAAATTGCATTCTTTTATAATGCCTATATAAAAATCATGAATATTATACCTTTTATCTTCCACCTTCCTCATATAGGTTGTTTTCTTTGCTTTGTTCTTATATGTTATTCTTCTTATTTTTTGTGGTTTTATTGAAATTGTAAAGATAAATAATTTGAAACGCAATGAAGTATCATTATTTAGTTCTTTTTGTTTTTGTTTTTTATTACAAATAATTGTAGAGTTATGATTAACCGGACTCATGTGGGTGAAATGTTATTTTTTATTTATATATGTATGATTTGTACAAGATTGTAAATCTTTAACAAATAAAATTTTATTCTATTCTATCTTCCACCTTCTGCCAAAAAATAACAAAAAATCTTCATGGTCGAAAAAATTAACTGACGCCATGTAAAGCTGCAAGTTCTATATGACTTAAAAATACGCAATTCTAAAAAAAAAAAAAAAAAAAAAAAAAAAAATGTTTTTCCAATTCTTAATAAAAATAAATTTTCAACTCTTAAAACATTTTAAATTTAACACTGGACGCACACATAATTATCTAATATATAAAATTCTCGTGTCACAGTTTTAGTGTTTATATGTACTCCTCCAAAACGGCTTAACCGATTTCGATGAAATTTAATGTATATTTAGTAGGTCTGAGAATAGGTTTATAACTAATTTTTATACCCCTAAGTGATAAGGGTGGCCCACGCCAAAACATATTTTTTAAGTTTTGGACAAAATAGTTGATTTTTATTTTTTTTTTATGATTTGGCATTAAAAAATACATACAACCCTAAATTTTAACTCTTCTACCACCAATTCCCATTTTATAATAACTATATTAGTACTTTAATCATAATAAATAAATTTTCATTATAAAATTTAGTTTTATTGAACATATCGCACTAGTAAAATAATAATTTCTTCTAATAATTCCTAATAGTAAATTTAAAAACTTTTCAAAGTTTTGGCCCCTCGCAGTAATACAGGCATCACAACGCACATTGACAGACTGGATGGTATTTGAGCATTGCTCTGCTGTAATCTGTTCCCAGGCCATCTGATGAGATGGATGAGGTGCTCCCTTGCAGTAATACAGGCATCACAACGCACATTGACAGACTGGATGGTATCTGTTCAGAGGGTTGTCCCATTGCAGCAATACAGGCATCACAACGCACATTGACAGACTGGATGGTATTTGTGCATTGCTCTGCTGTAATCTGTTCCCTGGCCCATCTGATGAGATGGATGAGGTGCTCCCTCGCAGTAATACAGGCATCACAACGCACATTGACAGAATGGATGGTATCTGTTCAGAGGGTTGTCCCATTGCAGCAATACAGGCATCACAACGCACATTGACAGACTGGATGGTATTTGTGCATTGCTCTGCTGTAATCTGTTCCCTGGCCCATCTGATGAGATGGATGAGGTGCTCCCTCGCAGTAATACAGGCATCACAACGCACATTGACAGACTGGATGGTATTTGTGCATTGCTCTGCTGTAATCTGTTCCCTGGCCCATCTGATGCGATGTATGAGGTGCTCCCTTGCAGTAATACAGGCATCACAACGCACATTGACAGACTGGATGGTATTTGTGCGTTGCTCTGCTGTAATCTGTTCCCAGGCCCATCTGATGCGATGGACGAGGTGCTCCCTCGCAGTAATACAGGCATCACAACGCACATTGACAGACTGGATGGTATTTGTGCATTGCTCTGCTGTAATCTGTTCCCAGGCCCATCTGATGCGATGGACGAGGTGCTCCCTCGCAGTAATACAGGCATCACAACGCACATTGACATACTGGATGGTATTTGTGCATTGCTCTGCTGTAATCTGTTCCCAGGCCCATCTGATGCGATGGATGAGGTGCTCCCTCGCAGTAATACAGGCATCACAACGCACATTGACAGACTGGATGGTATTTGTGCATTGCTCTGCTGTAATCTGTTCCCAGGCCCATCTGATGCGATGGATGAGGTGCTCCCTCGCAGTAATACAGGCATCACAACGCACATTGACAGACTGGATGGTATTTGTGCATTGCTCTGCTGTAATCTGTTCCCAGGCCCATCTGATGCGATGGATGAGGTGCCCCCTCGCAGTAATACAGGCATCACAACGCACATTGACAGACTGGATGGTATTTGTGCATTGCTCTGCTGTAATCTGTTCCCAGGCCCATCTGATGCGATGGATGAGGTGCCCCCTCGCAGTAATACAGGCATCACAACGCACATTGACAGACTGGATGGTATTTGTGCATTGCTCTGCTGTAATCTGTTCCCAGGCCCATCTGATGCGATGGATGAGGTGCTCCCTTGCAGTAATACAGGCATCACAACGCACATTGACAGACTGGATGGTATTTGTGCATTGCTCTGCTGTAATCTGTTCCCAGGCCCATCTGATGCGATGGATGAGGTGCTACCTCGCAGTAATACAGGCATCACAACGCACATTGACAGACTGGATGGTATTTGTGCATTGCTCTGCTGTAATCTGTTCCCAGGCCCATCTGATGCGATGGATGAGGTGCTCCCTCGCAGTAATACAGGCATCACAACGCACATTGACAGACTGGATGGTATTTGTGCATTGCTCTGCTGTAATCTGTTCCCAGGCCCATCTGATGCGATGGATGAGGTGCTCCCTCGCAGTAATACAGGCATCACAACGCACATTGACAGACTGGATGGTATTTGTGCATTGCTCTGCTGTAATCTGTTCCCAGGCCCATCTGATGCGATGGATGAGGTGCCCCCTCGCAGTAATACAGGCATCACAACGCACATTGACAGACTGGATGGTATTTGTGCATTGCTCTGCTGTAATCTGTTCCCAGGCCCATCTGATGAGATGGATGAGGTGCTACCTCGCAGTAATACAGGCATCACAACGCACATTGACAGACTGGATGGTATTTGTGCATTGCTCTGCTGTAATCTGTTCCCAGGCCCATCTGATGAGATGGATGAGGTGCTACCTCGCAGTAATACAGGCATCACAACGCACATTGACAGACTGGATGGTATTTGTGCATTGCTCTGCTGTAATCTGTTCCTAGGCCCATCTGATGAGATGGATGAGGTGCTACCTCGCAGTAATACAGGCATCACAACGCACATTGACAGACTGGATGGTATTTGTGCATTGCTCTGCTGTAATCTGTTCCCAGGCCCATCTGATGAGATGGATGAGGTGCTACCTCGCAGTAATACAGGCATCACAACGCACATTGACAGACTGGATGGTATTTGTGCATTGCTCTGCTGTAATCTGTTCCTAGGCCCATCTGATGAGATGGATGAGGTGCTACCTCGCAGTAATACAGGCATCACAACGCACATTGACAGACTGGATGGTATTTGTGCATTGCTCTGCTGTAATCTGTTCCTAGGCCCATCTGATGAGATGGATGAGGTGCTACCTCGCAGTAATACAGGCATCACAACGCACATTGACAGACTGGATGGTATTTGTGCATTGCTCTGCTGTAATCTGTTCCTAGGCCCATCTGATGAGATGGATGAGGTACTCCCTTGAGTCAATGGGCTCCCTGTAGACCAAATCTTTAATGTGTCCTCATGTTAAGAAATCCAAGGGCATGAAGTCTGAAGATCGAGCCGGCCAAGATACCGGCCCTATCTAGGCAATCTAGGAGGAAAAAATTCTGTATTACATAAATGGATACGGTCATCTCATTTAAATAAAGAATAGCCATTTAAGAGGGTCTCCCCGTGGTCTAGAGAATAACGCCTTGGATGGCTAATGCGGGAGATGGTGGGTTCGAGTCCTGTCTGCAGCAGGATCTCACGGTTCGTTGAAAACATTTCCCATTCATGGATGTCGGCGCTAATCGCCCAGATGTTGGTGCACCGTAATAAAAAAATAACGAAGATGAACTAATAAAATGTTTAAGGCACTTTGCAATCAATTCGTAATAAATACACATATTAAAAAACCAGCAGCTACATCTTTGTCTTTGTTAAACAATAGACTTGAAATCAAAAACACTCAACTAACCTGGAGGTTTATGGTTTCGAATGTTTCAGTAACGGTCATATCAGACGATGAAGGATGACAATTACCCTTGGGTTTGGATTCTTGAGAGGAGGGGGGGGGGCGGATGATTTGTAAATACAATGGGCTATTCTTAGATCTAGCTTTCAAGCTTTAAGCTAAGTATGCTATGTTAATTTGTAGTCTACCATCAAAGCAAGTTCCTCTTTATTAGAAAAAAGACACATATGATTAGTTTTACTAAATCATTCTTTTCATTTGAGCTGCAAATTCTGAGGGAGATAGAACTATTTCTTCGATAAGATTTAGCATCGAATCTTCACCGAATTCCTAACAGATTCTTCTATGGCGAATGCTAATTCTTTCGTACTGCGTGACTTTATAATAACTTTAACATTATTTAACTTTCCCCGGACAAAGCAGTCATCGAATCGTTTAATAGAGCGACCGAAAGCGACAGACAAGTAGATGGCAAAATTTCTTGAAACAAGTATTCCAAAATGAACATACTATCTAGCCAATCATTATTTTCAATAAAAAATCTGTCCGGATATCTTCCAGCCTCGTCCCATTTCTTTTTCATTTTTCGCAATTTTTTGTTTTAAATGAGTCTTTAATGTAGCTGGATACGTTGGAATAATATTTACTATCTCAAAAGTTTCCAAATATGGCAATATATATTGAATCTACATCCTTTCAATTTCACCAAATACTAAATACCTTCCTTCGCGGAAATGGAATTTATTTTCAACAAAACACATAAGCAGACGAAAGCAGCTAAATGTTTCAATTTTCTCTCATATACCATCTAAGTAACCTATACCATAAATTTCACAGAGGTACTTTGAGGTACTTTTTAGTAAATGTCCTTTTAAGTTTTAAAAATGCCTTATTTTAAAGCATGTTAAAAAATTACAATAAAAAAAATTACAATAATGGGTCAAACTATAAACTAATTATTTGGAGAATCACTTGATTGAATAACAGTAGTATATATTCGCTAATAAAAAACTAAAAATGAAAAAAATATCAGTACGATGATGTACGAAGTTCAATTAAAAGATTGAATAGTTTAAACCAAAAGTAACCCGTCGAATCAAATACTATTTTCAGCGTTGTGTTTACTTTGGAATTCGCCTGCTAAAATCAAAACAACCTCTAATACGGTTCCAAGAACTACTTCCCTATACACTAAATACAACAGTTTCATCAATTTCGAACATGAATTTTTCCCGCCAAGATTGGTCATTCGTCCCACTGTGCAACGCCATGGATAGTTACTGTCCAACGCCATGGATAGTTAGTGACCAACGCCATGGATAGTTACTGTCCAACGCCATGGATAGTTACTGTCCAACGCCATGGATAGTTAGTGTCCAACGCCACGGATAGTTACTGTCCAACGCCATGGATAGTTACTGTCCAACGCCATGGATAGTTAGTGTCTAACGCCAGGGATAGTTACTGTCCAACGCCACGGATAGTTAGTGTCCAACGCCATGGATAGTTAGTGTCCAACGCCATGGATAGTTAGTGTCCAACGCCATGGATAGTTATTGTCCAACGCCATGGATAGTTAGTGTCCAACGCCATGGATAGTTACTGTCCAACGCCATGGATAGTTACTGTCCAACGCCATGGATAGTTAATGTCCAACGCCATGGATAGTTAGTGTCCAACGCCATGGATAGTTAGTGTCCAACGCCATGGATAGTTAGTGTCCCACGCCATGGATAGTAGCCCTATTACGCTGGAACAGTAACATTGCAACCCCAACTTCTAACATACTCAGTAATTTGTTGCTAATTTGTTACACTATTTTCAAATTGTTGCTCCGGCCGTTTCCGAGAAAACGTGGCTGTGCTGGCGTAATAATACGCTAGTACAGCCACGTTTTCTCGGAAACGGCCGGAGCAACAAATTTGAAAATAGTGTAACAAATTAGCAACAAATTACTGAGTATGTTAGAAGTTGGGGTTGCAATGTTGCTGTTCCAGCGTAATAGAGCCATGGATAGTTATAGTGTCCATTCAAATTCGGACGCCCTCCCGTTGCACAGTGAGGCAAGTGATCGATCCAGGAGAGAAAAAGTCAAAAAATAAATGTCACATTTAGAGACGAATACTATTATCAATGTAAACACAAGTGTATTGGGGTTCAAAAACAGTACGCTCACTGTTGACAAGCAAAGAGATCAGAGTCCACATTATTCACTATAAATAAGTCTAGTTTATTAATAAGATTCTAAACAGTTGTTTGTGCGATAGTGAAGGGCTACAAGGTAATCTCCAAGCATGAGCATCGATTTAAATAGTAAGCGTTTATATTATTTTTAATATTTAAGTAATAATAAGGAATTTAAAGATAAGAAATAGTACATGCGTTGCACGCGTCACATTTAAAAGTATAGAAGTCTAGATAATTTGCAAGATTAGACTGGATTAAGTACGAATTCAAACAAAAAAAGTTCTCTGGAATAATGGGAGTTGATGCATAATTATTTTATAACCAACCTTATCCAACTTTTTTAACAACATTTTTTAAGTTCATGCGTGATTCCACGAAATGATCTGGCGGACAAAACTTTTATAAATGTTTATATAATTATGTCCCTTAAAATTAAAATCTAAAATACTCAGTATTAAAATTTACGTTTTTCATTTACTTTTGTTGTTACTGTTTGTTTCTGAATCACACCCCTTTGCTCGTCCAAATTCAATCTTCAATGTCCCCAAATATTCACTACTTACCTCTTTTTAGTGTTTCTTCAATTACAAGAGTGACCATGGGTGATCGGAATTTGGCTCTCCTAAATCGACCATTTGCCCCACTCTGCGTTGTGAGCTGGACAACCGTCGACTTGTAAACAACTTCCCAATCTCTGTGCCAAAAGGACTTCCTCCACGAACAAGGACAGTTTATTATCGAGGAATGCCTGGAAAGACTCTGCGTTAAGTCGAGGGTCAACAATTGGAAACCTGTTATTTCATTATTCCACAATAAATCAGAGGCATACTCACTCCTATATTTGGGGGGGGGGGAGTTTAAATGGGGGGGGGGAGGATAGAACATATACTTTTAACGATTTTTATACATGCCTTATAATAGACTGCCTTTTCATAATTTCTTTTAGTTTTTGCATTTTTCCCGGAAACGAAATATATGGCAAAGGATTTTTTTTTCATCCTTCATTGATACCCGAAGTTCGGCTGCTTATTTTAGGGGCACCCTATATAGAATACCTGTAGCAAAAAAAATACACTTATCCCCAAAACTGAATAATCTAATCAACATAAATCAAAATAGGATAAACAACTAAATTTGTAAGATAGAACCTAACCTTATTTAACCGATATACAATACAAATTAGTCCCTTACACGGGCCACGAGGGGCAGATACGTAGTAAGGTCCATAAGTTTCCGGCCTGGGATAGAAGGAAAGGTGAAAGAAAAAAACTGGTTTTACTGTTTTTTAATATATTCTCCTCTAAGTTCAACACACTTAATACAACGCTTTGGCAACATTTCTATACCATGAAAAAAATAATTTTCTTCTTTTTTAAAGAAATGTTCTTCCACTGCTGCTTGGAGCTCTTCGTCGGTGTTAAATCGCCTTCCACGAAGGTCAGGTTTTAACTTTGAGAAAAGGTAGAAATCGCTAGGGGCCAAGTCTGGGCTGTAGGGTGGATGAGAGATTTCTTGGAATCCACAGTTCTTCACAGCGGCCTTGGAAATCAATGCTGTGTGGACAGAGGCATTGTCGCGAAGGAGGCGGACACCTCTGCTGAACTTCCCTCGCCTCTTCTCTTTAATGGCGTCTCGTAACCGGTGAAGTAGGGCTGCATAATACTCACCATTCATTGTGGTATTCCTTTTCTTAAAATCTATCAGTAGTATTCCTTTACAGTCCCAAATAATTGTGGCCATTACCTTTTTTGTTGACTGCGTGACTTTTGCCTTTAAAGGAGGCGCTTCTCCTGGTCTTCTCCATTCCATGGACTCTCTTTTGCTGAGTGGCTCATAATATAGAACCATTGTCTCATCCCCAGTTACAATTGAGTCCACAAATCCTTTGGGTCGGCATTATACTCGGGTAATAATTCATTGCAGCAGTGAACTCGTTCCTGTTTTTGAGCAGCTGAAAGAATTTTTGGAACCCATCTTGCACTAACCTTGTTCATACGCAAATGTTCTTTGATGATCCTCAAAACACTTGTTTTTGAAAGCCCTAACCTCGCTGCTATTTCCTTGGTTTTTAGTCGCCGGTCAGACAGCAATTCAGATTCCACAAGTTGGATTGTTTCAGAAGTGACAGCTTCCAATGGGCGACCGGGACGTGGGTCATCTTCTAGACTTTCTCTCCCTAACTTAAATAATTTTGCCCATTCTTTCACTGTGGAATATAAGGGGGAGGACTGCCCGTATACACAATCCAAGCGCTCTTTAATTTGCGCAGGAGTAAGACCCTCTTTACAAAAGAATTTAATTACCGCACGGTACTCGAGTTTGAACATTGTAAAAATGGGGAGTTTCCTTCAAGGCTGGACACTGACTGACAAGACTGAGGAAGTGCGGGCGATGGGTATGGAGTGAGCAGGCATGGACCTGCATAGGCGTGCAGGTCCCGGCACGTTAGAAGGAGGGGAAGCAGGACACGCCGGAAACTTATTGACCTTACCTCGTACTACTGAGGTATCTGGTTCATGACCATACGGCACACTTGGAAGACAGTGTGGTCAGTACTATGCTCCAAACGCCTGATTTTCCCCTTAGCACGTAACCATTCATAAATTAATTAAAGGTTGGTTGGCAAGAGGGCGGTCACAGGTGGCCGAATTCTACCCATGAACGAAGATAAAAATCTTCATTGCTTCCTCGGGATTTGAACTTAGGTCCTGAAGAATATTAGTCCAGTAGTGGAAAATATGCATAACGGTGGTTTAAATTGGTCAATTTGAACCACAGTTATTTTCCTGATCAATAGGTTCTGAAACGTGAAAATGTCTAGTCGGCACTTCCAGATTGCGTCATAAGGCCAACCTCATAAGCGATATTTGCTGTATTGTAACCAATCAGAGCTCTAGAATATTGTAATTATGGGGTAATATTGTACAAACCCTCAGCTATTAATTCTATGTGATATATTGATATCAGTCAATGTACAATATCAATTTACTATCATATTTAATATTAATTGTCTATTTGTGACAGGATTATAATTATGAGGAGTCAGGGGATTTCCATGAAACACTAAGATTATAATAACAGTGCAGTTTCACTTTATGACGTAAATGAAATTCCATGTTCATTATCATAGAGGTGCAACTTGTAATTACCCCAACTAAACATGCACAGGGAAATATGCAGTTTTATCGAGCATAGAGAACCTCATGTAAGGCACCTGTTGTCTAAACAAAGATAAACTTTAAGCTTCTTGATCACTATTTATGTTGATAAAAAAAAAAGCTCATATCAAAATTTGTTATTTTTGATGGTATTTAATCATAATTAAAATTAAGTATTATAAGGTTTCATTATTATTAAAATTTCTTATTATCAAGTTTAATTATTTTTAGAATTAGAATCAGTTGTGAGAGACATTCAAACATTTTTATGTTTCGCGACACATATAAGTGATTCGTATAGCGAGTTTGTGATTTAGGAACCACTGGTCCTCGTGCTTAAGCAAGAGAGCCTGGTCCGCCATTCTTAGGGTGGGTTTACACTTGCTAGTTATTGCAGGATATTTATATCAGAGAGAAATTGCGACTATTGAAACCCCATGTCGATTAAAACGACATGTTTAAATTCTACCATGAGCAATTTATTGCAGACATACATTTTACATGGGGTTTCAATAGTCGCAATTTCTCTCTAATATAAATATCGCACAAGCAAGTCTCGTTATGTGCGTGTATGTGTTAATGGTTTATTTTGCGCTTCCCTTGGCTTATAAATTGTTCCTGGCATTATTATTCCTATAGCCGGCCCATGTTTGTTATATTGGACCTTTCTGGACGCCTACCTACCCGGCGAATGGTGAGATACTTCCATGATTCCCTCAATTCTCTTCCTAAACCCTGTTTACTTTCTTGCCCTGAAGGTAAGGCTAATTATTATTATTTTCACAATATGTTTGGGTTGTACCCATATTTCATCATATTTTGTCCTTTGCTTCTATTCGAGCTCACCAGAGCAACCACATTTTTTTTTCTTCCTTGATAATATCCCATAATATTATAGAAATAAATGACAGGAAAAGTACAATATGTCCCATCTGTAATAGTAATGAGCTGGAAAAAATTTATCATTTAATAGTTTTCTATTCCACGTGTTTCTGACCAATCAAGTTTATTCTTTCTTTGGATTTATGTGGCGTAGGTCAAAAAATGTTTTACTTTTTAAATAAATAAATAATACATTTCCCCCTCCCCCCTCGAAAAAACATATAATAGTTACATGCCTAATTTACAATCCCTTCAGTTTATACTACCTTACAGATATTATAAACAAGTATATTAAAATATGTGGGGGGCGAGGTTAGCTCGTTGGTAGAGCACTGGACTGGAGTTGGAGGACGTGAGTTCAAATCCCGAGCATAGTACTAAAGATTTTTTCTTTTAGTGTCTTCGTTCATGGGTTGAATTCGGCCTACCCGACCGTCCCTAGGCCAACCCTTCAATAAATTTATCAATGGGTACCTTGGGTGCTAATGACTCACCCAGTCGAAGCAGAAACGGGGAAATTTAGGCGGAGCATAGTACAGACCACACTATCTCCGTAGAGTGCCGTATGGTCAATGAATCAGATACCTCTATAGTATCTGCCCCTTA
This sequence comes from Gonocerus acuteangulatus, assembly GCA_946811695.1. Classification (NCBI taxonomy): domain Eukaryota; kingdom Metazoa; phylum Arthropoda; class Insecta; order Hemiptera; family Coreidae; genus Gonocerus; species Gonocerus acuteangulatus. The sequence continues at coordinate 90,229,184 of OX328127.1, forward strand.
GGGCCGTCCTGGCCTGTTACGGGACTGTTTTTTTATTTTTTTATTATTATTTTTTTTTTTTATATTAAAATATGTATTTTGTTTAGAAACATTAGCCCACCAAGGTTGGTTTCGAACCTAATATTTCTGTTTTAGGCTGAATGCAATGCCAAATTACTCTTATATCACTACATCACCACTTAATTCATCAAACTTTATGAAATCTTCACAGCATAACAATTATCCAAAGCCAGAAAATGTTGTTGTGTTACTCATTGTAGGCACTTATGTTAAGGTTTAAGTTTATTAAACCACAATATATTACATACAACAAATTTTAATTTCAAATCCTTACTTTAAAAAAAAAAGTAACTTTGAGGAATCTACTATATATTTGTCATATACCACTCACTCACTCACTCACTCACTCATCTATCAACGCCCAGCCCAAACCGCTCGACAGAAAATTTTGAAATTTTGCATGGACACACCCTATATAACGTAGGCGCTCGCTAAGAAAGGATTTTTTGATATTCGAATTTTTAAGCATTTTTAGGGGGGTTTAAAGTTTGATTTGGTTAGAGAAGGCAAGCCTAGGCAGCCTGCGTTGCTAGGACGATAAAGAACAGCTGTTACCTTACATTATCTATCTCATAGTATTATTTCTAATTGAGGTGAATTTAAACACCTTCATAGAGTTTTAATTGTGTTTCTTTTCTGCCTGTCCCCGTCAGATACGCTTGCCATATTTTTGGAGAGTTAAACCGAGACACATTAATATGGGATGGGCATTCCAGGGGGGGGGATAAAAAGAGTACAAATTATAAGCAAAATGGTTGGTGAGTTTTAAGCCTAGCAACTAACGGGAAGGAGAACGGAACGTTTTTTGCTACTTGATTTTCTTAAAACAATCTCTCAGCCAAATAGCAGTGTCTGGCAGCTGGCAGCGCTGTGCAGGTAGTTCCAGCGTTTTACAGTTAGATTACTTCTCATTTCTTTGACATTGTGAGCAGTAGTAAAAATGTTAATTGTAGAAAAGTAACCGATTTAAAAAAGATTCTTATAAACATGAATTCATTACTTTTTACATCTTACAGCCTTATCCGGGACATTGATAAAACTGGGCGGGACACCGAAACAATTGCAAAATACCGGGACAGTCCCGGTCAAACCGTGATGTATGGCATATCCTTAGGTTTTCCAGGCGAGGTAATAATATCCGGAACCCTTGCACAGCATCCTCACCTATAACCTTGGTAATACTCGTAAATATATTGGGTGTTACCATATTACTTCTTGGAAACATAAACTTTTAAATTTTAACGCCCATTGAATAAAATATAGTATGACGGGAACCGTGCTGTAATAAACACATAATTTTGCACATAATTGTATAGTAACGTAATTTTAATGAAACATTATTTAACGCAATAAAATAACTACTTATCTGCCGTGACGAAGCACGGGTATTCAGCTAGTCTAATCATAAAATTGCTTTTAATGACTACTTACGGATGACGCTTCCTGATCAATACTTCAACAGTAGTGACGCAGAATTCGAGTACGCATGCGCAATAAGGCACTTGCATCCAGTCCAAAGAGAACACCTCCCCTGTTACTTGACTTCGCTGCATTTTCTCTTTGAGGTTGTCTGTTTCCATCTGGAAGTAATGGTGTATGTATTATTAGATAATGTCGGAAACGTATAAAATTTTTAAACTTACAAATGTTATTGTATATAGCACACAATTAGCAAGCCCTACGCTCACACTTACCTGTTTTCCTGCACTGGGATACCTCGTGGTTTAAATTATTAAGACATTAACGAACTAAAATTTCGTTACTACTATTTTTTATTTTAACTGCGCGTGAGTAGCCAAGATCGGTGTGCTTGGCTAGCATTGGGGAGGAGCCCCCCTAAGGTTTGGTTGTAATGGCACCAGCAAACACATCTTCTATCATAGACCTGTCAGCCAGTCACCAAATGCAGGACACTAAGGTAGAACTGGCAGCAGCAAGCACATCTTCTATCATAGACCTGGCATCAAGTCTCTAAATGCTGGCCACTATGGTAGAACTGGCACCAGCAAGCACATCTTCTATCATAGACCTAGCAGCCAGTCACCAAATGCAGGACACTAAGGTAGAACTGGCACCAGCAAGCACATCTTCTATCATAGACCTGACATGACGTCACCAAATGCAGGCCACTAAGATAGAACTGGCACCAGCAAGCACATCTTCTATCATAGACCTAGCAGCCAGTCACCAAATGCAGGACACTAAGGTAGAACTGGCACCAGCAAGCGCATCTTCTATCATAGACCTGACATGACGTCACCAAATGCAGGCCACTAAGATAGAACTGGCACCAGCAAGCACATCTTCTATCATAGACCTGGTAGCCAGTCACCAAATGTTCCGTGCTAACAAATAGAGATCTAGCGCCTAACTTTCTACAGGCTAACACCCTTTTATAATGCCAACAGCACGTGGTCGGTCACCCATTCAGGTACTGGCCACGCCCGACGTTGCTTATCTTCGGTTATCGAAGAGTTCTGGTGTATCAAACGTTGGCCCTATTTGGAATTTATATGTCAAAAGCCAACTCTGTGTGTTGGCTTCCCAATATTTCTTATACCCTGGAGCTGTATATTTGGTAATTTAGAATATGTAAACACTGTTGCTGATGATGGAATACTCTGAAGCGTATTCATTTTATTTCCCTTTTTGTTAATTTATCTCGATCAGTACTTCAACAGTAGTGACGCAGAATTCGAGTACGCATGCGCAATAAGGCACTTGCATCCAGTCCAAAGAGAACACCTCCCCTGTTACTTGACTTCGCTGCATTTTCTCTTTGAGGTTGTCTGTTTCCATCTGGAAGTAATGGTGTATGTATTATTAGATAATGTCGGAAACGTATAAAATTTTTAAACTTACAAATGTTATTGTATATAGCACACAATAAGCAAGCCCTACGCTCACACTTACCTGTTTTCCTGCACTGGGATACCTCGTGGTTTAAATTATTAAGACATTAACGAACTAAAATTTCGTTACTACTATTTTTTATTTTAACTGCGCGTGAGTAGCCAAGATCGGTGTGCTTGGCTAGCATTGGGGAGGAGCCCCCCTAAGGTTTGGTTGTAATGGCACCAGCAAACACATCTTCTATCATAGACCTGTCAGCCAGTCACCAAATGCAGGACACTAAGGTAGAACTGGCAGCAGCAAGCACATCTTCTATCATAGACCTGGCATCAAGTCTCTAAATGCTGGCCACTATGGTAGAACTGGCACCAGCAAGCACATCTTCTATCATAGACCTAGCAGCCAGTCACCAAATGCAGGACACTAAGGTAGAACTGGCACCAGCAAGCACATCTTCTATCATAGACCTGACATGACGTCACCAAATGCAGGCCACTAAGATAGAACTGGCACCAGCAAGCACATCTTCTATCATAGACCTGGTAGCCAGTCACCAAATGTTCCGTGCTAACAAATAGAGATCTAGCGCCTAACTTTCTACAGGCTAACACCCTTTTATAATGCCAACAGCACGTGGTCGGTCACCCATTCAGGTACTGGCCACGCCCGACGTTGCTTATCTTCGGTTATCGAAGAGTTCTGGTGTATCAAACGTTGGCCCTATTTGGAATTTATATGTCAAAAGCCAACTCTGTGTGTTGGCTTCCCAATATTTCTTATACCCTGGAGCTGTATATTTGGTAATTTAGAATATGTAAACACTGTTGCTGATGATGGAATACTCTGAAGCGTATTCATTTTATTTCCCTTTTTGTTAATTTATCTCGATCAGCTGTCAGGTTGAATGATGACTTCCATTAGAAGCTATCAGCTTATTTTTTTATGTTCCATTTTCATATTGAGGCAATTTCATTGACAAGAGTGGGAGATATTAATTAATTTCGTTGAATTGTTTTCCTGCTCCTATTCCTCAAAGATTCCAATTAGTCCGTTCGAATCCTCCGTAAATTGTAACAAGGTCTTTGTGCTTTCATTCCCTTTAGCTAGGCCGACGGGAAGAATTTTCAATCTTCTGTGAGTATCTCTTTGTGATGATTCACTACCTTACACAAAGGATTGGAGATTATTTTGTGTTAAATACCCTTGCTGACTCTCAATCAATAGGTCAGATTCGGTGGAACTGCTTTATCTCGGTGCGTCTCCATTCCTTTCGTAGCTCTCCTATAAAAATGGTAACTACACCAATAAAGTTTCAAAGGATTCCAAGGTTCCATAACACATAGATTACTGTCAAATTTTGGGTCTTTTTTAGAACAGCCCCGCCAGTGATTTTCTAGTAACTGTTACTGTTATTAGGTACCAACACAGCCTAATCAAAAATATCGCACTAGTATTTCTAAAGTGACACAACTCAAAATAAAACTCAACTGAAAATATGTCACTCTTGCAAATGTAGGGGGAATAGCATTAAGACAGGAAGAGTGACACAAGTGCCCTCTGGTGTACAAGCTCTGAAGCTAGGTACATACAGTTTTGATGGTTGATAAAGAGATATTTACCATGTCTTTCATAGTCATAACTATGACGGTGTGAATAAAACCGATTTTTGAGTTGTGTCACATTAGAAATACTAGTGCGATATGTTATTATGATAATACACAATACATAAAAAACAGAATGCATAAAAAACAGAACACCCATCGATTCTTATCTCTTCAGAAAAATAATTTCAGACATCAAGGAATACAGGTACCTCCAGAAAGTTAACCTATCTTAGAAATTTATTTGTTGTAAAATTGATATAAATGAATCTTTGGTACTTACGTATTAGCGTCAAAGCAGGTTAAAGAGCCGGGTCTCAGAGAACTGGATCTACACCGTTTCAGAGATCTGGCTCAAGGAGTCAAATCAGATTTCGCCAATATGGCGACGGAATTATCAACGATTTAGGTTAACTAGAGTTTTGATATAACCTTTAGCTAGCGAAAACGCGTAGCACTTATATTAATAGCATAATTGCTATGCGTTTCCGCTCGCTACGCTCGCTCAAGATTATATCAAAAAGTAGTCAATCCAACTCTATGATAATATAGATCAAGGATGGTTTTTCGCTAAATAATGGACTGATAAACAATTTGGCATCGCTTCGAAAAAGTAGCTTTCATCCTAGCTATTCTGATGTCGCTAACTCGCACAGAAACTGAAATCTCGTAACAAAACAAACAGCAACAATTGCGTGGGTAAATAAAGCACAAATGAATTGCGTTGAAAAGACAAAGACAACAAGATGGCTACTATAAACACAATAGATGATATCTCTGATAGTGGTTGACCAATAGGTAATGCTTTATCCATGATCCAGATCTCTGAACGAGACCCACCTCTTTAACCTGCTTTCACGCTAATATGTAAGAACCGAATCTTTTAATAAATTTAAGGACTCCCGGTGGCCGTGAGTGTTAAGGCATGAGCACTTAACATTCCGTGCCAAAGGTCGTGGGTTCGATTCCCACTAGGGGTGGTGGCTTTTCTTTCGAAATAAGAAAATGTATCAGCCCTATCCTGGCTAGAAAAGGGTGATAACCTATAGATAACCCGTCTTAAAATTAAAGACCTCCCGTCCTATTATTATTATTGTAGTTAATAATAAATGTACGTTAAAATTTTAATAAATATAAAAAAATATAAAATAAGAAGGAGAAGCCTTTGCTATTCGGCAGGCAATGAAATTAACTAACTACATAGATAAATAAAAAGTTTTAATTATTACAGACTCGACGAGTTCATTAAAAGCTATTGAACACAGTGACTTAAACAACCCCATAATTAAAAAAATTGATGAATCCTGTCTGTCTCCAGATGCAAAGTAAAACAATTTCTTTAATCTGGGTCACTTCTCTAATATTGGCTTGAACCAGAAAGCAGACGAGGCACAGTGTAACGTCCAATGGACAAAAACCTAAATTCTTGTTTTCTTATATTTAATTTCTAATCCTCTAGCTAAGTTTAGAAACTATTCGAGGAATTAAAATCGTATAAAACTAATAAATATTAGTTTTATTTTGATCGACAAACACATTAGCAGTATTATAAACAAGGCAAAGTCTTTAAGTCTTATTAAAGACGCATAGCTATTATGCTATTAATATAAGTGCTACGCGTTTTCGCTAGCTAAAGGTTATATCAAAACTCTAGTTAACCTAAATCGTTGATAATTCCGTCGCCATATTGGCGAAATCTGATTTGACTCCTTGAGCCAGATCTCTGAAACGGTGTAGATCCAGTTCTCTGAGACCCGGCTCTTTAACCTGCTTTGACGCTAATACGTAAGTACCAAAGATTCATTTATATCAATTTTACAACAAATAAATTTCTAAGATAGGTTAACTTTCTGACTTAAAAAACGCTGTATGGAGACCCAGATATAATTTATTTTATAAAACATCAAAGACTCAAATGGTTGGGACACGTCGAGAGAATGACCCCTGAAAGATTGCCAAGAAAACTTCTCTATGGAATGCAGGGTGGCAGAAGAAGGCGGGGAAAACCTCGATTGCGCTGGCTGGATGACCTGGAGAAGGATTTGAAGGAGATAGGAATCCGTCGTTGGAGGCGTTTTGCAACAGATAGAGATGCCTGGAGCTGTTGGCTGAGGCCTTGGTCCTTCACGGACTGTAGTGCCCGTCTGTAAGTAAGTAAGTAAAGTCTTTAAAACCTGCTTTATAGCAACAATCAGTTTGAACCTCTCTCGTTGAAGATAGGACAGTGTTTTTATTAAGTCATCTGAAGGAAATTATGTCAAAACTATTCCTTTTTTATCTGATATAATTGATTATGGATAATTAATCCCTTATTATTTATCCTGAATTATTCTTCATTGATCTTTGAAATGTTTTTTAAGTACAAAATTTTGATAGACCAGAGCAAAAAAAACTTAATCTGAACACATCTCAAGTTTTTTAGAGCTTGGAGTTTACCTCAAGTATAATGTACTGAGGGCAATTTAGTTGGCCGAAATTTGCCGGTTCCAAAGGTTATTAGATCCATCACATAATACAATTTAAGGTAGGGATTGTCGGGGTTCGGTCACTGCTACTTAATAAAACTACATTTTATCATAAAAATGGTTTTATTGTGCCGACGTTTCGGCTTGAACTTCAAGCCTTCATCAGGGCTGTAAAAAACAAGTAGGACGGATGTAATACTGAAATATACATATATATATATATATATGCCTACATACAAAAATACACATACAAATATACATACATACATATATGGAAAAAGACAAAAACATAAAATACTAGAACATAATATATAGAAGAACAATGTGCTCTAAAAGTGTTTGGATTATTAGGAAAACAGATATAAGAATAACAGATTACCTATTAGGTTAGATATAAGAATAACAGATTACCTATTAGGTTAGATATAAGAATAACAGATTACCTATTAGGTTAGATATAAGAATAACAGATTATCTATTAGGTTAGATATAAGAATAACAGATTACCTATTAGGTTAGATATAAGAATAACAGATTACCTATTAGGTTAGATATAAGAATAACAATATGGGCTTACCGATGGGAAGATAGAGAACTATTCCCTACCTTGCATCATTCTACGGTCAACGATCTCCTCTCAAATAATACAATTTATTTTTTCTTCATAATTTGAAAAAATGTGTATACTAGAGGATGACATTAAGAATCAATTGTTTTCGATATAAGATTACATTCTCAAGAATTCAAAAACGATTCAGACTCGAAATTAAGAAATTATTTAATAATTTAAAAAATCATAGAAAATGGTAAAATATTACTTTAATTTTGGACGAAGATTGGCTAAAATTCAACAATCATCTGAGGAATTTAAAAGAGGATGTGAAACTATGGACTAAACCAGAGCGGCAGAATAGAAAAAATAAAGTTTTACTCAGCAGACTTCGCATTGGCCACACGAAATTGGCACATACATTCTTGCTACTAGGCTTACACCCACCAAAATGCGATGCCTGCCCTGAAATAATGACTGTGGAACACATTCTACTGAATCCTAAATAGCCTTCAAGAAGCATTAAAGGGTAATTATCAAGACACACAAAATGTAATTTACTTCATCAAAGAAATAAAATTACAAGTGTAAATAAAAATCATTGACCTGCCGATGACTTCTTGAGAAGAGCCAGACGATTAAAATCATTGACCTGCCGATGACTTCCTGAGTAGAGCCAGACAATTAAAATCATTGACCTGCCAATGACTTCTTGAGTAGAGCCAGACAATTAAAATCATTGACCTGCCAATGACTTCCTGAGTAGAGCCAGACAATTAAAATCATTGACCTGCCGATGACTTCTTGAGTAGAGCCGGACAATTAAAATCATTGACCTGCCGATGACTTCTTGAGTAGAGCCAGACGATTAAAATCATTGACCTGCCGATGACTTCCTGAGTAGAGCCAGACAATTAAAATCATTGACCTGCCAATGACTTCTTGAGTAGAGCCAGACAATTAAAATCATTGACCTGCCAATGACTTCTTGAGTAGAGCCAGACAATTAAAATCATTGACCTGCCAATGACTTCTTGAGTAGAGCCAGACAATTAAAATCATTGACCTGCCGATGACTTCTTGAGTAGAGCCGGACAATTAAAATCATTGACCTGCCAATGACTTCTTGAGTAGAGCCAGACGATTAAAATCATTGACCTGCCGATGACTTCCTGAGTAGAGCCAGACAATTAAAATCATTGACCTGCCGATGACTTCTTGAGTAAAGCCAGACAATTAAAATCATTGACCTGCCGATGACATCCTGAGTAGAGCCAGATAATTAAAATCATTGACCTGACGATGACTTCCTGAGTAGAGCCAGATAATTAAAATCATTGACCTGCCGATGAATTCCTGAGTAGAGCCAGACAATTAAAATCATTGACCTGCCGATGACATCCTGAGCAGAGGCAGACAATTAAAATAAAATAGATAAAAAAAAAAAAAAAATCAGTCCCGTAACAGGCCATGAGGGCCCTGAGGGGCAGATACTATAGAGGCATCTGTTTCATGACCATACGGCACACTAGGGAGATAGAGTGGTCAGTACTATGCTCCGGCCGCCTGATTTTCCCCTTGGCTGCTTCGACTGCTAGAGTCATTAGCACCGAAGGTACCCATTATTAAATTTATTAAAGGCTGGGTTGGCCTAGGGACGGTCAGGGAGGCCGAATTCAACCCATGAACGAAGACACTAGAAGAAAAAATCTTTAGTGCTTGCTTGGGATTTGAACTCAGGCCTCCAGCTTATTAGTCCAGTGCTATACCACTGAGCTAACCTCCCCCCCAAAATAAAATAAATAGTTTTTCCAAATTTCTTTCATGATTCCAACTCCAATTGCTATATTTACCCGTAGTCGGAGAGCTGGTAACGCAATTTTCATGAAGTGTTTTATACACCTTGAAATTTTGCTATAATGTACCTCTTGGGTAGATAAGAAGGTATATAAGTGTTTCCTGGACATACCTTGGAACAATAGGTACTGAAAGGTGTAAAACAATATTGTCCAAAAATGGTGTTTTATTCAGAAGCCAACTATCATTAATGCAAAAAAATTGCAAATTAAGGCAATTTTACAATGAATAATAAATAAGGCAGACACTTTTAAAGGGGTTAAAATGTAAATTAAAAAAAAAAAAAACAAACTCTCTGTGTGAATAAAACTCTCATTTAATATTAGAATAAAAACAATTAAGTTTTTTTTTAAGTGTTATATCCCTTAAAAGTGTCTGCCTTATTTATTATTCATTGTAAAATTGTGTTAATTTTACATTAAAGATAGTTGGCTTCTGAATAAAAGTCTATTTTTGGGAAATATTTGTTTGCGTATTTCCCCTATGTGCAGTACCTGGTGTTCCACGGTACGTCTAGCCAACACATACTTACCTTCTTATCTACCCAAGAGGTACATTATAGCAAAATTTCAAGGTGCATAAAACACTTCATGAAACGTGCGGTTACTGCCTCATGGACTAACGTTTTTACTGAAATCGCCTTTGCGGGTGTCATTTAAAAGAGTTTTTCCTTTTATTTCAAGTGAAGAATTATATCCAAATGAATGTTTCCTAAAACAGCCAAAAGTCCTCTTAAAAGCCTCAAACCCTAATTCTGCATTCCGTGACCCCTCAAAGGGACCGCCTCGCGGCGACAATGTGATTAGATCCCTTTGATGTTAGCCGGTAGTATTTACCGCACAGGCTACAGGTAACCACCCCTTCAGGGCTCGTAGAGATTTAACTGTCACAAAGAGGTCTCACTAATGTTTACTAATGACTACTTTACGGTTGCTTCTTTAGGGACAGTTGTATTTAGCGAGCAACTTTTTCATCTCTGAAGTATTTAAAAACTGATGAAAGCTATAGGTGAAAATTATTAAAAAAAAAAAACACCTTTATTTCTTTAAAGAGCATCTCTATTCAGAGGAGGAAGTGCCAAAAATGTGCCCACTTCATATAAATTAAAATACCTATAAATATATAAATTAAAATTTATCAAAAATCGCTCTACGTCATTTTCTTTTCAAAGGATATAAAAATAAAAAAGTCCGACTCGCAGGAACTGCATCATCTTAGCGCGGTTCCTGTTCATATCCCTATTGTCGTTTGAAAAGCTTAGAATAGAAACAGATAATATTTTTCCCATGAAGATGGATGATAAGTAAAGATGGAACGGTGGGGATTCGGCTAAAGAAACCTCAATAAGATTTTTGTTAAAAAGCTTCGTCGCTTTGTTTTCGCCTTCGTCAGCTAAAATGACAAGAAAAACAGAAAATAATACAGAAACAAAAAAAAAAAAAAAAAAAGTTTATAACTGAGATAAGTAACAGAACTATAAATACAATTAACTTATTATAAAAGAACAATTTCGTCTTAAATTCTTAGAATGAGTAGAATAAAAATCAATAGAAACATAACAGAAAAATAAGAAAAAAAAAGGCTATTTTACTGAAGTTTATATAAGTAAAGGAGCTTATAGAAACATTACTTGATTTTACAAAGAAATAAGAAACTACATACCAATGAAAACTATAGTAGCTAATAGTAAAATTAATTAATTTTACAAAGAAATAAGATACAACATACCAATGGAAATGCCGGGAGGCAGAGGAAGACCAAGGTTGACAGTTAAGTAACCATTGTGGATAATATTTTCCTCGGCCTTTGTTCAAAGGGTTTTATGGCTTTACCTGCTAGGGTCCGCCAGAACCCTAGAATCCTCTTCTACCGATACTTCATTTCATACGTTTCAAGGAATTGGAAAATATCAAAATTTTTCTTATATTCCTGTGTTCTTTTACTATAGTAATAATTCTACAAATAAAATCAATTGAAAAAAAAAATAAAAAAAAAAAAAACTGTTTCATCGTACTGTGGTTTAAAATCTTTTCCAACAAGAGCCTGACATTTTCTGATTTTTTTAAAACTGATCCGTCCTAATTACACCTTTTGATTTGTGATCCAAAAACAAGAGCATGAAGGCAATTGAAAATATTCAAAAGACGTCATCGAATCTTTTTCTCTTGGCAAGCTATATTTCTAACAATGAATTGTTTTTCTTATTTTACCAAATGTGTTTTATTGTCAAATACATTACCCAACTATAAGCAATTAAAAAATAACAAGGAATAGAAACAGACAAAAAGAACTGTTCGAATAAACGAAATCAATTACTTCAAAGTTTAAGCACTTATTTCTCCGATTGACATCACCTAATCAAAAATTGTTTCAGAATCCTTTTTGTTGAGAATTTATAAAGCTTTCAGATAATTTCTATCCACTTATCACGATTTCCCAACCTTGTTCAAGATATAAATGAAATTATACGAAGTTCCCAAAACTTTTCATGTCTGTTCATAAAATATTTTATTCTAACCCTTCCTTAACTCCAAACGTAACCAAAACGTTAGTTTTGATGAAATTCAAACATGAAAAAAATGTTTCAACTGAATTCCATGATTCTAAGTACCCAAACCAAAAACGATATTCAACAACTATTTTTCCAATTTTCTCGAAAACGGTTAAGCTATCGCCTTGAAAATGGTTTCATTCGTTTATATTGGCCAAGAAGCCTATAAAACGAGTACTTACAAGCATATAACCTCAAAAACGTAAGCGTTACGATTTTTTTTGCGCGAATTTCGCCCCAAACGCCATCTTCCAGTGGGCGGAATTTGCTGGTTAACGAACTTGACCTTTCAAATTGGACGACGGATTTTTGTACCAAATTTCATCAAAATCGGACCATTAGGGAAGCCAGAAATGAGCGAACAGACAAATGTATATATATATATATATATATATATATATATATATATATATATATATCCACACCCGTTGTCCCGAAAGTGGCTATCAGGCCAAGGGGCATCCACACCCGTTGCCACAATAGTGGCAATCAGGCCACGGGGCATCCAAACCCGTTGTCACGAAAGTGGTTATCAGGCCACGGGGAATCCAAACCCGATGTCACGAAAGTGGCTATCAGGCCACGAGGCATCCAAACCCGTTGTCACAATAGTTGCAATCGGGCCACGGGGCATCCAAACCCATTGTCACGAAAGTGGTTATCAGGCCACGGGGAATCCAAACCCGTTGTCACGAAAGTGGCTATCAGGCCACGAGGCATCCAAACCCGTTGTCACAATAGTGGAAATCAGGCCACGGGGCATCCAAACCCGTTGTCACGAAAATGGCTAACAGGCCACGAGGCATCCAAACCCGTTGTCACAATAGTGGCAATTAGGCCACGGGGCATCCAAACCCATTGTCACGAAAGTGGTTATCAGGCCACGGGGAATCCAAACCCGTTGTCACGAAAGTAGCTATCAAGCCAGGGGGCATCCAAACCCGTTGTCACGAAAGTGGCTTTTTTTTCAACGTTTGTTTAATAGGGGGGGGGGGGGGGGGCAATACTTTTGTGTGAGTTTTACCGTCGACGTTTGGCTTGCGGGGAAATCCTGTGTTTCTGTAGGAATAACAAGTAGGGACAAAACGCGCACCCACCAGTAAGTGGATTCAAATACAACTTTTCAGGGTTTTTCAATTTTCACCTTTAATAAAACCCTAATCTCTAGATTTTTGAATCAGTACCTAATAATTTTGATGAGTGAGTTCGTGAGTGAATCGCAAACATTCCGATTTTCCATCGCTTATATCTCAGAAACTCTTGGATTTAGAATTATGAAACCTTCTAATTATACTCACATCTATTAGTGTGATACCCGTGAAAATTGTCACAAGTTATCTTTAAACGATTCAAGGTTATGAGAGGGGTTCAATCCATTAGAAATCACCCAGACCATGTTGCTCGACATTTTTGATTTTCCAAATTTTTTTACCTTTTATTCCCCCATACTAAGCAAGGAGGCTTGACCTTCTATGGGGATTAATATCACTCCAAGCACCATATGACATTAACACGTCCTATTACGTCAGTACTTCACAGCCTGAGTTGCACACCACGAGGTAGAGGACTTGAAAATACAACAAGACTTCACAAGGCAAGTTGTACAGCATGAATCAACGGGGCTCGACCTTATGTACGGATTTCTAGAAGCCAAAGTACAATTGTGCTGCATAGAACTCTAGTGACCCTCTGCTGCCGTAAGCGGACTGTCAGAAACACAACACCCCAAACTTCTGAGAACAAAGACAACCATAGCGTAGTTCTCGATCCATTGTTTACAAAGACCTCCTCAAACAGAAGTTAGTTCCGGCATTCCAGGTATCATAAAAAAACTTACTTTAAACTTTAAAAGGAACTGTTTCATCGTACTGTGGTTTAAAATCTTTTCCAAAAGAGCCTGACATTTTCTGTTTTCTTTAAAACTGATCCGTCCTAATTACACCTTTTGATTTGTGATCCAAAAGAAATTTGATGATTTAGTAAACACTGGACTTAAATTTTTAAGTATATTTGACTAAAAATAAATAGAATTATCGAAGAAGGCGGAAGGTCAATAAAATTACGCCAAACACTTTCACGCTTTTTATTTTAACTTCCCTGCATGTTTCGCACCATTTTGGTGCCTCTTCAGGGGAATATGCTTCAAAGCACAACTTCAGCCTCGACTTGAGGAGGAGAACCTTCCACTAGCAGGGCCGCGTCAAGACTTCTCATTGACTGAACGAATCCAATATTGGATTTCTTTACAAGAATAGCTACGCGTGATGCCAACGTGACGAACTGCGAGCGGTAAGTGGTAAGCGGCAAAGTTGCGCCGCTCACATTAATTTTAAGCTGGAGTACAGTTGGAATAGGGGAGGACTGGCTACAATAGGCATGAGCGGTAGGGAGGCACCGCTTGCAGGCTAGAGCTTGCCGCTCGCCGCTCACCCAAGAGCGTGGAAGTGATTGGCTCTTTGGGCCGGATCCTCAGAGCTTCTGGTGCTGCCACGTGATTTGCTCTTTGGGCCGGATCTTCATAGCTTCTGGTGATACCCACGTGATTGAGTATTTGGGCCGGATTCTCGTAGCTTCTGGTGACACCCACGTGATTAGCACTTTGGGCCGTAGCCTCATTATTTCTGGTGATGCCCACGTGATTGGCTCGTTGGGCCGTATCCTAATAGCCTCTGGTGATGCCCACGTGATTGGCACTTTGGGCCGTATCCTCACAGCTTCTGGTGATTTTCACGTGATCGGCTCTTTGGGTCGTATCCTTATAGGTTTTGGTGATGCCCACGTGATCAGCTCTTTGGGCCGGATCCTCATAGCTTCTGGTGATACCCACGTGATTGGCTCTTCGGGCCGTATCCTCGTAGCTTCTAGTGATACCCACGTGATTGGCTCGTTGGGCCGTATCCTAATAGCTACTTTTGTTGCCCACGTGATGCGCTCTTGGGGCTGTATCTTAATAGTAACTGGTGATGCCCATGTGCTTGGATTTTTGTGCCATGTCTTCATAGCTACTGGCGATACCCACGCGATTGTCTTTTTGCACCAAATCCTAAAGCTTCTAGTGATACCCACGTGATTTGCTCTCTGGGCTGTATCCTAATAGCTATTGGCAATGCCCACGTGATTTGCTCTCTGGGCTGTATCCTAATAGCTATTGGCAATGCCCACGTGATTTGCTCTCTGGGCTGTATCCTAATAGCTATTGGCAATGCCCACGTGATTGGCTTTTTGGGCCGTATCCTAATAGCTATTGGCGATGCCCACGTGATTGTCTTTTTGCACCAAATCCTAAAGCTTCTAGTGATACCCACGTGATTTGCTCTCTGGGCTGTATCCTAATAGCTATTGGCAATGCCCACGTGATTTGCTCTCTGGGCTGTATCCTAATAGCTATTGGCAATGCCCACGTGATTGGCTTTTTGGGCCGTATCCTAATAGCTATTGGCAATGCCCACGTGATTGGCTTTTTGGGCTGTATCCTAATAGCTATTGGCAATGCCCACGTGATTGGCTCTTTGGGCCGTATCCTAATAGCTATTGGCAATGCCCACGTGATTGGCTTTTTGGGCCGTATCCTAATAGCTATTGGCGATGCCCACGTGATTGGCTCTTTGGGTCGTATCCAAATAGCCACTAGTGATGTCCACGCAATTCGCTTTTTTTGGTATATCTTACTAGGAACTGGTTCTGCCTACGTGATGGGCTATTTGCTCCATCTAATATAAAATGCGTTACTAACCAGTTTGATTGGCTCTTTTTGCTTTATAATATTGTTGGATCACGCAGGATTACGAGGATGTAATCTTTGCTTCATTATTTAGTTGCAAAGCCAACGCTATCTGCTCTTTGGCAATATGAACGTAGCATCTGGCTAAACACCTGACGATATCGATGCTATTGGTTTTGTCGGCATAGCGTTCTTTGCCGAGGCCCCTGTGGTCATTCGGAGCGATGTTACAATATCAAATAGAGGAATTTTCTTAATATTTTTGAATCTTGATGGGATCAAAGACGCCTGAAATTTCCTACGATTTTCTTAAAGGTTAGATTGGCTCAGTGGTGCAGCACTCAACAATGTTCTGGAGGACTAGAGTTCGAAACTCGTGTTCAAAACGAAATATTTTGTCTCCTAGTGCCTAATACACGTGTTTCTCTAACATTTGTGTACCGCCTTCTTCAGGAAAAATTGTCACCCAACCCCCTCCAGACCTTCTTCCTCTATTTGTTTTAAAAAATGAAGCTTTAAATATTTATTTATTGATGATGATGCTCCGCATCTAAAGCGAAGAGCATTTAATTTCCTGTATTAAGCTGATGCAGGTGTTGAACCTAACGATGTCACTCCAAAATAGTATTTGCTTCAGACAATTATATAAGAATAGTATGTATGTATGAGGTATAGATAGTAAAGGAAACAAAAATTAAATAAAAATATGTATAAAGAAAAATAATTAAATACCTACAATTAGAATGAATGATGTGTTTATTTAATTAATAGAGTGAATTAGATTTCATTATTATTACAAAAAAGGTGAAATGGATTCTTATGGTTATGTATTATATTTTGTCGTACATGTTAGTGTTTTTTAAATATGTCAATATTGTGTTAATATAATGGCTGCCTTCAGAAAGTATGTCTGTCAGGTCATGAGGGATGACCAAGGTATGCCGTAACCGACAGTCTGTTAGAATATGTTTTACAGTAAGGTCTGTGTTACAAGTCGTGCATTTGGGTTTGTCGGTCTTTGTCATCAGGTACTCGTGGGTAAGGCGTGTATGGCCGATTCTTTGTCATCAGGTACTCGTGGGTAAGGCGTGTATGGCCGATTCTTTGTCATCAGGTACTCGTGGGTAAGGCGTGTATGGCCGATTCTTTGTCATCAGGTACTCGTGGGTAAGGCGTGTATGGCCGATTCTTTGTCATCAGGTACTCGTGGGTAAGGCGTGTATGGCCGATTCTTTGTCATCAGGTACTCGTGGGTAAGGCGTGTATGGCCGATTCTTTGTCATCAGGTACTCGTGGGTAAGGCGTGTATGACCGATTCTTTGTCATCAGGTACTCGTGGGTAAGGCGTGTATGGCCGATTCTTTGTCATCAGGTACTCGTGGGTAAGGCGTGTATGGCCGATTCTTTGTCATCAGGTACTCGTGGGTAAGGCGTGTATGACCGATTCTTTGTCATCAGGTACTCGTGGGTAAGGCGTGTATGGCCGATTCTTTGTCATCAGGTACTCGTGGGTAAGGCGTGTATGACCGATTCTTTGTCATCAGGTACTCGTGGGTAAGGCGTGTATGGCCGATTAAGCTTTAAAAAAATGAAATAATTGTGCAATAATGCCGCAACGGACTTTCAACGTGTGCTGTATTCAGAGCCGGAAATGTACTTAATCAGTAAAAATCGACCAAAGGATATTAAAATATTGCGACGTTTGGAACAGAAACTACAATAATAAAACGAAAAGCCAACGGCCATAGCCACTTTGAAGCAAATATGGGCATAATTTTACTTATAAATAAAAATGCAAGTATATTCGTACTTCATATATTTTTAAATAAGATTATAAATAAATTTGTATTGACAAGTGTGATTATGAATTTATTTGCATTCATATATGTTAAATATAAAAATACAAATAACATCTTATACGCAAATTCTCCTGTAAATAAAAATAAATTCACAGAAAAAATTTTAAATATTCATTAAAAGTGAAAATATTCACAAAAAGTCAAAAACAAAAAATATAAACTAAACAGCAAAAAAACCGGCGCACCTGAAATATTTTCGTTTTTTTCTTTCTAGAGCAAATAATTTAATTTTTTCTGTATGTGCTAAGTAAAGTATTCACCGTATGAGTCAACAGATGGAAAAAGATTGAAAAACAAGAAATATTTGAATAGGAAACAAGTTTTATTTACAAAAACTCCAAACTCGTATAAAATAATAAAATATTCTTCGGTAATGTTTCTCCATTACATTTCCGGTTATTATTTTTTTTCAATTTTATTTAATAACAGGAAATTGCTCCCCTTGCTTGTATCAGAGCCTGGATTCCCCTCGGCATGCTGTTGATTAAGCTAGCAACTCTTTCCTGTTCGATGCTGTCCCATTCTTCCACTAGCACGGTTCGGAGGTGTTGAAGGTCCATTGGAACATCGAGTCGCCTTCGGATGCACCTCCCTACACTATCCCAGGGGTGCTCTATTGGATTGAGGTCGGGGCTGCGGGCTGGCCACTGTAGAGTGCGTATACTGACTTCATTAAGATAGTCTGTAACCACATTTGCAACATGTGGCCGTACGTCGTCTTGCATTAACATGAAATCATCGGCTTTGAAAGGAAAGAATGACACTACATACCCTTCCAGAATGTAGGATATGTACCTGTGTGCAGTTAGATATCCTCTCATGAAGATCAGTATTCGCCACTAAAGTAATTCCACCCCAAAAAATTACAGACCCACTACCGTAAGGCCCCCTTTCGTAGATATTGCAGTGTGCAAATCGCTGCCCTGGCCTTTTCCACACTCTAGCCCGATGATCTGAAGCAAAGAGTGAAAATCTCGATTCGTCTGTAAACAGTACTCGAGCTTAGTCGTTTACTGTCCACGCTGAGTGTACCCGAGCAAACATAAGACGGGATGCCTGGTTTGCTGGGGTGAGCTGAGCTCCTTTAGCTGAGGCCCTTGATTGAAGGTGAGCTTCATGAAGCCGCCTCCGCACCGTATCCACACTGATACTCACATTTCGAGCAATTCGAAGTCTTTGATTGGTCTCCACGGCTGTCTGAAAGTGATTTCTTAATGTCTGCATCACAATAAATCTATCGTCAGCGGGAACAGTCACTCTGGGCCGACCTGAACCTGGCCACCTAGTTAAGTTACCAGTCTCCCTGTACCTCTGGACTGCCTTGCGAACCTTGGTTTCTGGTATCCCTAAGGACCTAGCAACATATCACTGGTTTCTCCCATCCTCTACCAGAGCGACGATCCTTGCGACCGTTTCGGTGGTTAAAACCATTGTAAACAGCCAAGTAAATACGGATAAGATATTAAATGGCTTTCAAAAAGAAAAAGTTGCGAAAATGAACGTGAATGTATAAATGAACTTAGCTATACAACGACTGTAGATGAACTAATACGGAAAGTATTATTATTTCTAGGGCAGGAAAGGACTTGGTAGGGAATTATTGATATGAAAGTCTTTCTAACCGTTATCTCGCCAGACCAAAACAAACAATACGCTCAGAATGTAATTTGTATACATATTATAAACAAAATATAGCTGTTTAGTTTATATTTATGGTTATGTAAGGAAGGATATTCAAGTCGGTATTAGGAAGGGTATGGAAAGTGGTATTTGGAAGGAAATAGAAGATAGTATTAGAAAGGATATAGAAGTTGTATTAGGAAGGGTATAGAAGGTAGTATTAGGAAGGACATAGAAGGTGGTATTAGGAAGGATAAAGACGCTGGTATTAGGAAGGTTATAGGAGGTGGTATTAGGAAGGATATAGACGGTGGTATTAGGAAGGATATTGAAGGTGGTATAAGTAAGTATATTGAAGGTGGTGTTATGAATGATATAGAAGGTAGTATTTGGAAGGATATAGAAGGTGGTATTGGGAAGGATATTGAAGGTGGTATTAGGAAGGATATTGAAGGTGGTATTAGGAAGGATATTGAAGGTGGTATTAGGAAGGATATAGAAGGTAGTATTAGGAAGGATATAGGAGGTGGTATTAGGAAGGATATAGAAGGTGGTATTAGGAAGGATATTGAAGGTGGTATAAGTAAGTATATTGAAGGTGGTGTTATGAATGATATAGAAGGTAGTATTTGGAAGGATATAGAAGGTGGTATTGGGATAGTTATACAAGGGCTGTATTTGTTAGGGTATATCCTTCCTATTCCTACTATCAATATCATTCCTAATACCATGTTCTATATCTTTTCTAATGTCACCTTCAATATCCTTCCTAATAATACCATCAATTCATTAATAAATTGATAAAAGGATTTTTGACATTAATATCACCATTCTGCAAAATTTCAAGTCGCTAGCTTTTCGGGAAGTGCCTAACAATTTTCATGAGTGAGTCAGTCCTGTAAATAGATCTGGTATTGCACATTACAAAAAAAAAATATCTTCAAACTGAAGGGAAAACTAATTTATAATTAAAATTTGGAAATCGCACTAATATACATAGTTTTTTAATGTCAATATATTATGCACGACACAGGAAGGCTTGAAATCGTTATATTTATGAATGAGGCCCATAAAAGATGAAATAATGAAGGATTTGGGTGATAACAGGTGGAGATATGAAGGATTTGGGTGATAACAGGTGGAGATATGAAGGATTTGGGTGATAACAGGTGGAGATATGAAGGATTTGGGTGATAACCGGTGGAAATATGAAGGATTTGGGTGATAACAGGTGGCACGGCATGGGAGGGTGAATACAATTAGAGAGATTGAGTATTTGTTTTCATAAATTTCATTTTTAAACTCCACTAGTTATATTTGAGTGAACATTTAGTTTAAGTGTCTGGCTTGATTGCATATCTATTTCTAGTTTAAGTGTCCGGCTTGATTGCATATCTATTTCTAGTTTAAGTGTCTGGCTTGATTGCATATCTATTTCTAGTTTAAATGTCTGGCTTGATTGCATATCTATTTCTAGTTTAAGTGTCTGGCTTGATTGCATATCTATTTCTAGTTTAAGTGTCCGGCTTGATTGCATATCTATTTCTAGTTTAAATGTCTGGCTTGATTGCATATCTATTTCTAGTTTAAATGTCTGGCTTGATTGCATATCTATTTCTAGTTTAAGTGTCTGGCTTGATTGCATATCTATTTCTAGTTTAAGTGTCTGGCTTGATTGCATATCTATTTCTAGTTTAAGTGTCTGGCTTTATTGCATATCTATTTCTAGTTTAAGTGTCTGGCTTGATTGCATATCTATTTCTAGTTTAAATGTCTGGCTTGATTGCATATCTATTTCTAGTTTAAGTGTCTGGCTTGATTGCATATCTATTTCTAGTTTAAGTGTCCGGCTTGATTGCATATCTATTTCTAGTTTAAGTGTCTGGCTTGATTGCATATCTATTTCTAGTTTAAATGTCTGGCTTGATTGCATATCTATTTCTAGTTTAAGTGTCTGGCTTGATTGCATATCTATTTCTGGTTTAAGTGTCTGGCTTGATTGCATATCTATTTCTAGTTTAAGTGTCTGGCTTGATTGCATATCTATTTCTGGTTTAAGTGTCTGGCTTGATTGCATATCTATTTCTAGTTTAAGTGTCTGGCTTGATTGCATATCTATTTCTAGTTTAAATGTCTGGCTTGATTGCATATCTATTTCTAGTTTAAGTGTCTGGCTTGATTGCATATCTATTTCTAGTTTAAGTGTCCGGCTTGATTGCAAATCTATTTCTAGTTTAAGTGTCTGGCTTGATTGCATATCTATTTCTAGTTTAAGTGTCTGGCTTGATTGCATATCTATTTCTGGTTTAAGTGTCTGGCTTGATTGCATATCTATTTCTAGTTTAAGTGTCTGGCTTGATTGCAAATCTATTTCTAGTTTAAGTGTCTGGCTTGATTGCATATCTATTTCTAGTTTAAGTGTCTGGCTTGATTGCATATCTATTTCTAGTTTAAGTGTCTGGCTTGATTGCATATCTATTTCTAACCTTTTATAACAATTTTATTATTTCTTTTAAATTGTGAAATTATTTCTTAGACATATATGTACATGTTGTTGCGCAGGGTTTAATTTAGAATTTCACTGATTACGAAGCCCTATTTCTAAAAGTGTGCTCTCTGATTGTTTCGAATTAAAATATTTTGTATATATGTACATGCAGTAGGATGATTATTTCATTCAGTCTTTCATCGATAAATATATTCATAATCAAATCGAATTTATGAAAATTGTGTTTATTTTTCGATCTGTTAAGAGAGTCTTCCGTTGGACGGGTATGAGTCATATATATTTTTTACATATGAAGATGCTAGTTCGAGTCCCAACTGCAGCAGATTGATTTTTGCATCTTTGTGCTTGATTTCAAAATGTTCTAATATACCATAGATGTCCAGAAAGGTTGGTAACCTACAGATAGCCCGGCGTTTATGGTGCAGATTAGACAAAAAAAAAAAAAAAAACAACATACAACAAGGATGTTGATGTGCATAATTTATTAATAAAGGAAGCTTCAGTGAAGTTCACGCTGCATTCTGTCTTCTTTCTTCTTTCTATATTTCAAAATATTTATTCATAATAAACAACAAAAGAACATTAATATAAAAATTAAAGTCAATGGAATCAGTCAATTAATGTTTGCAAAAAATATCAAACAATAACAAATATTGGAAGAAAATCGAAAACTAAATTACTCAAAGAAAAATTTTTAAATTAATTTCAAATGTTATTTAAATAAACTGCTCTTAAAGTAAATATCATTAAATTCGTTATAAAAATTATTCTCTAAAATAAAATATCATTTATGTATTGCAATAGCTTTGCTTCTGGTATTTTCTTATTTCATTCTCTGAAAATAAATTAAAGATGAGAAATGGTTTTTAAAAAGAAATTAATCAATATATATGGACTGATTATATTTTGTTTTATTCGACCATATATATACTGAGATTTTTTCAGGGGATTTTTGTCACTTAACCTGATGACCACATTTTGTTAGAAACAAAAAGTTGGCCGAAACGCGACGAGTTCGCTATTATGTCATGTGAACATTGTGCCGAGGCAAGATGACAAGAACCTTTGAAGAAGTTTCATGATGTTCGGCACGAAACATGTCGGGCATGAATTTATTTAAAGTTGTGGATTAAAAGAAAAAGGTTCACTACTTTGTTGTTTATCCTGTGCCTCGAAACGCATTGAATACAAACTGTGAAAGTATTGGCACACTTCATAACAATAAACACAAATATATACACATAATCAACACATACTCATAATATGTCATATATGAGTATATATATATATATATATATATATATATATATATATATATATATATATAGCAGGTGGCATAAAGGCCACGAAACATGTAGGGTATGCCAACAATAAAGTAGTACATAAGAACAAGGATATATACGTAACTAATGCTCAAAAATACGTGAAAAATAATATATATATATATATATATATATATATATATATATATATATACATATATATATATATATATATTTATTTTTTATAAATATGGCACAGGTCGAAATAATAGTACTCCATTTTATGTACTATTTTATTTTTGGCACGCCCTACATGTCTCGTGGCCTTTATGCCACCTCCTCAGGGGCCCATACCCTTCCCCAGGAGGTGGCATAGAGGCCACGAAACATGTAGGGCGTGCCAAAAATAAAATAGTACATAAAATGGAGTACCTACTATTATTTCGACCTGTGCCATATTTATAAAAAAATAAATAAATATACATAAATAAAGGTAAAAAATCGTGGAATTGAATATATATATATATATATATATATATATATATATATATATATATATATATATACACATATAAGGCACATAAATTCATAGATTTGTGTAATTAGTCCTTACAGGATTTTCCAATCCCCAACGAAGTAACCCCTCGTAAATAAAAATATATTTATCATGCAGGGTGAATCGGAAGAAGCTGCCAATATTCAATGTAGTAAAACTAGATAAAAAAATTAGTTAAACCCTGCTAACCGCATGTTTCTATCTGTTTTTGTTCAAGAGTTATGCTGTTCTGAAGGTAAAAGAAGAAAAAGTAACGTAACGTTGAAAAATAATGCGTACAAGCAGAGAAAATTGGGTGTTTTCTACAAAAAACTTGGGTTCTTCCATATAGAACCCAAGTTTTTTGTAGAAAACGCCCAATTTTCTCTGCTTGTACGCATTATTTTTCAACGTTACATTACTTTTTTGAAATAAACATTTAATTTGCTTTAAGGCTCATGCACTATGAATGTTCACAAGTGTATTTTTCAAACCGCTATAACTGTTAACACTCCAATGGTCGCTTCAGATCTGTCAGATACACAGCATCTTACGCAGACTGTGTAAGGGGCGCAAGTGCGCGGGTCTAGCTATACCCTTTACTATTCCTAGAGCAGGTAGTGGCTGATGGGTCAGTTCTGACCTGAAGCTCCTTCAAGCAGTAACTAGCCACTAAAACTATTTTGTATCTCATAGATACCACGCGACCATGTTTGTGCTTTTAGAAAAGAGGGCACATTGGTGGCATACATACCGCAAAATAAAAACAACAACAAAATAAACGTACTTATGATTTAAAGTATGAATATTGATTCAGCGATTGATGAAGAAACGGGGGTAAAAAAGATAGCTCTGTAGCCGAGAGAACCAAAACTAGAAAGCGATGCCAAATGTTTTGGGCAAACAAGACTACAAGGCTCACCCAGTATAAATGCAAGGGGTGCGGCCAATATTTATGTCTCTATCATTGCACATTATATTGTCCAGATGGACGTAAAGTGGATGATGATACAGAAGACGTTTTTTGAAGTTATATATTTCTACAAAATATTATTAATATTTGCCCTAATATTTCCTACCTATTTGTTATTTGTATATTTCAACTAAATAAGTTTGCATATAATAAATAAATAAGATATAATACAATACAAGGTGAGGAATAACCCTTCAAAGTTCAACATATACATTTATTATATAATACAAGTATATGTTGAACTTTGAAGGGTTATTCCTCACCTTGGATTGTATTATTAATTAATACCCTTCCCCTATTCATCAACATATTTAAGTAAATAACTTTTTCTTGGTAAATTTACTAATTTTGTATATATTAATCTCCTGTTAAGAGTTTTTCTTCATTCTTCATACAATAGATAAAGTTATTTACGGTAAATGAGACTGAAACTCAGGCGTATCTCTCAGATACAAGGCGACCACCAATGGTAGTTTCAATGGTAGTTTCAATGGTAGTTTCAATGGTAGTTTCAATGGTAGTTTCAATGGCGCGACCATTGAAGTGTTAAAAAAGACGATATTAATGGAAACGTCCACTTACTGACAAACAGTAGTGTGAAAAAAACAAAAAAAAAAAAAAAAAAACAAGCAAGATTTGTTAAAAGATAAATAACAGTCATTTCAATGGGTTATAAGTTGTTTTTCTGTAGTGGTTTTGCACATTGGACGGGTTATCTTTTATTTTAGAGGCGAGAATTGTATATTAATGACAATTCATGGTTTTATTTGAAAATAAATAAAATAAGTCCTTGTTATATAATAATTTTTAGGACGGGTTATTTACAAGTTACCAGCCTTTTCGAAAGAGAAGCCACCGCCCCTAGTGGAAATCAAAAGCACGAGCCTAATTACAGACGGGTCACGCCTTATCAGTCAAGGCATATTTATGTCTGAATATTTAGGCAACTTGAAAATATTTTTTTGATTTATCGAAAAATACTTGACACATACGAAAATAGGGATACAATTTATGCGTGTAGCTTTTTCGTGACGGCATAATAAAACATTTTTTTCGCTGACTAGAGGAAGATTAGATTAGGAACAGATGTGCTGAGCAGGATCAACAAGTGTGAGCACAGGACGACGTAAGCATATGTTGACGGGGTGAAATAATGTAGGGCCTATGCTGAATCAGGAGACCTTGAGGGATCCCAGCTGGATATCCCGGTGACCGAAACTATTCATGGATTACAGATTTAGGATTTTAGACAAGTTTTAGACAACCTAATTGAACAATAGTCACCTAATACTGAAGATGATATAGTTTTTTTCGAGAGTCTCCTTCAGCATAGTAATTAATATAGGGTCATTCCATGTCAAATCAACACACTTTTTGACCTCACCCTTTCCGATTTTAATGAAAATTTGTGCACCCAAAGTAGGTGTTGGGACTAATAAAAATACCAAATTTCAAATATTTATCTAAAACGGTAATCAAAATACGGCCACGTAAAGTTTTCCAAAAATTTGAAATTTGGTATTTTTATTAGTCCCAACACCTACTTTGGGTGTACCAATTTTCATTAAAATCGGAAAGGGTGAGGTCAAAAAGTGTGTTGATTTGACATGGAATGACCATATAAGAAGGTAGAATTCGTCGGAGTTCAATCGTGGTATTTTAATAAAAACTTCATCTCTTATAAAAAAATTAGTTTTATTGTTTGCCAACGTTTCGGCCTGAAATTCTAGCCTTCATCAGGGCTGTAAAACAAGTAGGACAGAGTCAATACAAAATGTTATATTATATTTACATATACTTACTTATATTTACAAAAATAATGTCAAAATCAGAAAGCGTTTGTTTTGTTCTTGTGAACGGGTTTTTGTCTTTGTTTAACTCATCTTTTAATTGGTTGAGTTTTGTTTTAAGTTGCATTGCTGAGAAGTATTAGATTAGTATTTTCGTATAAAGAAGGGAAGAAAATGGGAAACTTATTGGTAGTAGCGTTTTTCCTAGATTGAAGGTTGAGATGGTAAGGCTACGGTTACTATGGATGCGAATTCTGAAGAAAATTTTTCTGAGGAATTCTTACGATTTCGGAGCAAGTCGTCCGAACAAACAAACACCTGTTTTGCTCACCATTTTAATTTGAGTGAAGATATGGGTGATGCCCCGAATAAGATAAAAAATTTATTTAATTTTTTAGAATACACACAACTTGTAAAAAAACTATGATTGTTGTGGCATGTGGTGGCTATGTGCAACAAACAGAACTCATTGCTTAAGGTTAACTATCAACTAATATTTAAATTTAGTATAAAAATTCTAATATTCAACAATATATTATCTTGAAAACAATAATTGAACACTTAATGGCTGAATAACAACTATTACAAGCATACATTTATAAAATAAAATTCTAAACTTTATTTAAAATCTGTGGCGTTAATATCCTAAATGGTTGAAACGCCTTAAAAAGGAAAGAAAAAAAAAAAACAAAAAAAACACCTGTTTTCCAATGAGGGTGTTTTCAGTGGAATCGACGATGACGTCTGAACATACACGAGGTCATCAGAACCATTTAAGCGTTCAATACTCGTCAGAACACAATTTCGTCAGAATTCGCATCCATAGTATCCGTAGCCTAAGGGAAATATTTCCGCTTGGATACTACAAGTTTCCTGTTTTGGCGCCTTAAACTCCCTTCTCTTTGAGATTTTATTTTGGAGTTCTAACAAAAGATCACACCCAATAACTGCTTCTATTCCTTTAGATACTAATAGCACTAGGGATATGAACAGAACCAAGGTAAGATGACGCAGTTCCTGTGAGTCGGACTTATTTCTATTATAAAGATATTCGTAACACTTATGAGTTAACGATAATTGGGCATGACGATTTTGATATTCAGCTGTTGTTTAGTTGAGTTTAAACTAGAGCAGAGATTGGCTATGGCTAGAACATTAAGGAATTGTTGAGTTGGTCGGAAACTATCGGGGAACATTAAGGTTATTGTATCGTTATCAGCAGAAATTAGCGGGAAAACTAACTTTTAGGCGGGTGATCATAAAGAGGGTTAGGGGGGGGGGGTAGGTTTATGGAATTCGTGCCACTAATTCGTGTTGTATTTTGTACTTAGATTACCATTTATATATACCTTGTAATAGTTATTGCTTGTCAATTATTTAGTTTATTAACGCCGAATGTTAAAGTAATAAATAAGGAAGACCATAGTACTTAGTTTATTAACGCCGAATGTTAAAGTAACAAATAAGGAAGACCATAGTACTTAGTTTATTAACGCCGAATGTTAAAGTAACAAATAAGGAAGACCATAGTACTTAGTTTATTAACGCCGAATGTTAAAGTAACAAATAAGGAAGACCATAGTACTTAGTTTATTAACGCCGAATGTTAAAGTAACAAATAAGGAAGACCATAGTACTTAGTTTATTAACGCCGAATGTTAAAGTAACAAATAAGGAAGACCATAGTACTTAGTTTATTAACGCCGAATGTTAAAGTAACAAATAAGGAAGACCATAGTACTTAGTTTATTAACGCCGAATGTTAAAGTAACAAATAAGGAAGACCATAGTACTTAGTTTATTAACGCCGAATGTTAAAGTAACAAATAAGGAAGACCATAGTACTTAGTTTATTAACGCCGAATGTTAAAGTAACAAATAAGGACGACCATAGTACTTAGTTTATTAACGCCGAATGTTAAAGTAACAAATAAGGAAGACCATAGTACTTAGTTTATTAACGCCGAATGTTAAAGTAACAAATAAGGAAGACCATAGTACTTAGTTTATTAACGCCGAATGTTAAAGTAACAAATAAGGAAGACCATAGTACTTAGTTTATTAACGCCGAATGTTAAAGTAACAAATAAGGAAGACCATAGTACTTAGTTTATTAACGCCGAATGTTAAAGTAACAAATAAGGAAGACCATAGTACTTAGTTTATTAACGCCGAATGTTAAAGTAACAAATAAGGAAGACCATAGTACTTAGTTTATTAACGCCGAATGTTAAAGTAACAAATAAGGAAGACCATAGTACTTAGTTTATTAACGCCGAATGTTAAAGTAACAAATAAGGAAGACCATAGTACTTAGTTTATTAACGCCGAATGTTAAAGTAACAAATAAGGAAGACCATAGTACTTAGTTTATTAACGCCGAATGTTAAAGTAACAAATAAGGAAGACCATAGTACTTAGTTTATTAACGCCGAATGTTAAAGTAACAAATAAGGAAGACCATAGTACTTAGTTTATTAACGCCGAATGTTAAAGTAACAAATAAGGAAGACCATAGTACTTAGTTTATTAACGCCGAATGTTAAAGTAACAAATAAGGAAGACCATAGTACTTAGTTTATTAACGCCGAATGTTAAAGTAACAAATATGGAAGACCATAGTACTTAGCCATTACACACATGACATTGTAACCGCTGTCGTGCGGGCCTAGTATCTCCACAGGTGTGAAGGGTGGGCTAGGTTCTACTTACACCGTTAAGCAGGCTACACACTAGGGTGTATCGATTTTCAACTTTTTTTTTTGTTTCCAAATTTCAAGTTGAAAAAAACTTGCTAATAGTTACCACAAAGCACCACAGAAAATTTTGGATTTTTTAAAAAATGTTTAGGTCTCCCGCACAAGGCCTAAAGTTTAGAAAATTTACTAAAAAAGTAAATTTGTACAAAAATATTAATATAACCTAAAACACTTTTATTCTACGTTGCAAGTTAAAATTCCACTAAAGATAAGCACAAAAAATGATAAAAAAAATATTTCAAAAATTTATTACATCATTTAGGTCTCCCGCACAAGGCCTAAAGGTCGTAAATTTCAGCACATTTTTGAAATTGTTCAGTATTTATTTAAATTTTAACGTCCATTTATTATTAACGACGAATTCTAGGACGGGTTATCTATAGGTTACCATCCTTTTCTAGCCAGGATAGGGTTGATGCCTTTTCTTTTTTCGAAAGAAAAGCCACCACCCCTAGTGGGAATCGAACCCACGACCTTTGGCACGGAGTGTTAAGTGCTCACGCCTTAACCCTTAAGGCCATCGGGTCTCCAATTTTGCAGTACTTTGATATTTGTGTGCTTTTTTTTTGGTTTAAACCTTCAATATAACTAAATCCTGGTTGGATTTGTTGTTGATGAAGACAATTTCAACACGTCAAACTTCAACTTGAAGCAAGGGGGAGGGGGAAGGCCGGACTGTCGCCCCGCGGGGACGCGCCACCTATGAATCACCGCGCAGACTTGTCAGTACTTGTGTACCGGCAAGCAGTAGTAGTTGTGTTTTGAGTGCGATAGTAATGTTTCTAAGACTCAATTGAGTGATTGTCGTTACGTTCAAGATGAGTAAATAACCGGATTTAACTAGACAAACTACCGACATGCCGGTTAGCCGGCAACCTATCGATGAGAGTGGTTTAAATGTTCTTCTGACCAAGATGGACGTATTGAAGTATTTAGAATTGGTAAGCATTGAAATGAAACAAGAGGGAATTTATTTGCCTACAATGAAGATAACTAACTGCATTCATAGTTGCTTTAAAACTTGAGGAGATAAGGAAAAGACCTTCTATTCCTGTTCACTCACTGTTGGACGCTACAGTCCTTCACGGAGAAAAAAAAAACAGGCTGCTCGCATCTACTTTCAGGCTGCCCGCAGCCTGAAAACTGTGACTCAGTGCCAGTATTTTGAAATAGGACATTTTAGTTT
This sequence comes from Gonocerus acuteangulatus, assembly GCA_946811695.1. NCBI lineage: Eukaryota > Metazoa > Arthropoda > Insecta > Hemiptera > Coreidae > Gonocerus > Gonocerus acuteangulatus. The sequence continues at coordinate 90,259,335 of OX328127.1, forward strand.
AAAATAGGATTCCACATATTTTAGCCTAAAATAGGATTCCGCTAGTTAGAGTATCCGCATTTTATAATAGAGTGCTGGAATGCCAATTCTGCATCCTATAGTAGAGTTCTCACACCCAAAGCTAGCATCCAACAATAGAGTGCCCAGCACTCTACTTTCAAGTGCGTACCCCTAGACTTTAGATTGCTGGGACTCTGTTACTGGCTTCTAGCAGCCTACCCGTATAGGCTGCGAGCATCCTGATGTTTGCTTCCTGTATCCTACCCCTATAGGCTGCTAGCATCCTATACAATAGAATGAAGAAAGTTGTGTTTGTTTTTCAAGAATATATTCCCTTAATATAACATGGAGCTGCGGGTATAGAACCAACTGAAGATGGAGTTCAATAAACCTGGTAAGCTGAGAACTGATGGAAGTCTTTTTTTATACGTTCCTAGAATGCGGTTAGAATATTAGTTCAAAATTATATTCGTAGGCTTTTATTTTGGTTTCCATTCTGTTTCTAGAGTTCCTTCATTTATGATCATATCCATAGAAAAAAACCTTATTTTATATTTATTTTGTAATTCCCTGGCAGCTTTGAATTTACTGCGACATTTTAAACTAGAAAAAATGCCTATTTATGTTTCTTTTTAATTATATAAAACACAACAACAACAACATTTCTTTTGTTATTAATAAAAAGTTATTTTGGTTTCTGTTTGAACAGATGCTGAAATCAACTGTCATCGGCTTTATGAATGCGGCTATAAGTGTCATGAAAACAAAAAAAATATTTTTTTTCTAGACCTACTTGTTCAATATTGTTCATAAGTGCATTGTACCTAATACCTAAAACTTGTAAATATCTATATTTGTTAAAAAGTGTATACCTCTTACCTACTTGTAAATATCTACTTGTTAAGAAGTGTATATGTAAATTACACCCAAATAAAGTCTCATTATCATTACTCTGAATTTACCTTTGTTCTTTTTTATCCACATAATAAAGTCATCTCTCTGTAGGCTGCTAGCATTCCAGCACCCTATTCTAAAGTGCGGGCACTCTAACTAGTGGAATCCTATTTTAGGTTGAAATAAGTGGAATCCTCTTTTAGACTAAAATGTCCTATTTCAAAATACTGGCACTGAGTCACAGTTTTCAGGCTGCCGACAGGCTGTTTTTTTTCTCAGTGCTGTAGGAGCTGGGCCTCTGCCACCATCCTGCTCCATTCCACGCGGTTTGCTGCCAGGTTCCTCCAATTTCGGATACCTAGCATCCGCAAGTCCTCCTCCAGGTCATCACGCCACCTCCGTCTTGGTCGGCCTCTCTTTCTTTTGCCCCCAGGTGCACCATTCAGCATCAATTTAGGCAGCCTACAGGGTTCCATTCTCTCCACGTGCCCTAACCACCGTAGCCTACCTTTCTTGATGACAGAGGATGTCAGGCTCGCCATACATTTCTGTAAGTTCGGCATTGCTTTTGATCCTCCACCTGTGCTGCTCTCTCACGGATCCAAAACTCTTCCTCAGGACTCTTCTTTCCCAGACCAGCAGACCTCTCCTCATTTCTTTGGTCAGAGTCCACGTTTCGCTGCCGTACACAACATCTGGCCTTATTACAGTTTTATATAACAAAATCTTTGCCTTCCTGGAGAGACTTTCCTATATATAGATATTCCTGTTAGTGGTATGAAAAACACAATATTCACGGTTATAAGTTTGCACGAGCAACTTGAGAAAATTAAAAAGTGTTCAGGGTCTAACAGAAAGTGTCCTACAAAGATTCAGAAACTAGCTTTCAGCCCAAAACTAAAACTGCAGTAGTTGATATTTGTACTCAGCATGTACAAATGTGAAAGGTAAATGTGACCCCAGCAACTGCATTTGCTATATTGACAAAAAAGTTCGGCACTAGAACACGAGTTTTTGGTCGTCCAACTTGGTCCTTGATTGATGTCAACTTCAGAGTGTAGCAAAAGCGAAACTAAACGTAAAAAGCGATTAGAAAGACAAATTTGGTTCAAAGGCTTCATTAAAGGTAGCTGTAACAAATTGAGGACCAAAACTTAAAATCTGTTGATAAAATCGATTCTAGTGATAGTACAGATGATTGAATGTCTGAAACGTCTAATCAAGGTGGCGATTTTGAAAATAATGTAGTTTATACGAGACAAAAATATGTTTCAAGTGTAGAAGTAAAACAAGAACTGTCACAACGCTTGTCTTTGTTTTCACGAGCTTGTGACCGTAGATTCTACTGTTGTTTTCTTCACAACTACATGCATTTAAGCTTGTGACCAAGATTTTCTTTCTAAGCGGTTTCTAGTTTCGTTTTTGTCACACTCTGATTGATGACAATTGATGTCTGCAATTGACATCAATCCAGAACCACGTTGGTCGACCATAAACTCGTGTTCTTGTGACTCAATCACTCAATTGAGTCTTAGAAACATTACTATCGCACTCAAAACACAACTAGGTACTACTGCTTGCCGGTACACAAGTACTGAAAAGTCAGCCCGGTTATTCATAGGTGGCGCGTCACCGCGGTGCGGCAGTCCGGACTTCCCCCACACCCTTGTTTCAAGTTGAAGCTTGACGTGTTGAAATTGTCTTCATTATTTCACTTATAACAACAAATCCAACCAGGTTTTATTTATATTGAAGGTTTAAACCAAAAACCACACAAATATCAAAGTACTGCAAAATTTCACAAATGTGCTGAAATTTACGACCTTTAGGCCTTGTGCGGGAGACCTAAATGATGTGATAAATTTTTGAAAGATTTGTTTTATCATTTTTTGTGCTTATCTTTAGTAGAATTTTAACTTGCAACGCAGAATAAAAGTGTTTTAGGTTATTTTAATATTTTTGTAAAAATTGACATTTTTAGTAAATTTTCTAAACTTTAGGCCTTGTGCGGGAGACCTAAACATTTTTTAAGAAATCCAAAATTTTCTATGGTACTTTGTGGTGCCTAGTAGCAACTTTTTTTCAACTTGCCATTTGGAAACAAAAAAAAAGTTAAAAATCGATACACCTTACTACACACGGTCAGGCAGGCCTGTCAGTTAGGCCTGAACAGTCCGTCTGAAAGCCGGTCGCCTGAACGTGTATATATTTCGGCCGCCTAGAACACTTTATTTATTGATTTAACAGACCTGGTATAAATTTCAATAACAAAAAATATATTATATGTTTTAGATCCTAAGTTGAAAACTAATATGTTCTAGTTAGTTGGTAACAGCTTATTAAGTCTTCAATAGTTTTGTATTTTATATTACATTTTTGTTGTTGAAACGTTTCGGCTATAAGCCATTTTCAATCCAATTGTCTGTATGATGCATTATTTTTTAGCGCGGCTCCTCCCTCCCTTCATAGGGAGGAACCCCGCTTATAAGGTTGATCTCATGAAACAATCCGGAAGTGCCGACTAGAAAATTTTGCGTTTCAGAACTCCTAGAGACCGAAAATAACGGTGGTTCAAATTTGTATATATATATTTATCTGTTCGCTCATTTCTGGCTTCCCTAATGGTCCGATTTTGATGAAATTTGGTACAAAAATCGTTCGTCCAATTTGAAAGGTCAAGTTCGGTAACCAGCAGAATCCGCCCACTGGAAGATGGCGTTTGGGGCGAAATTCGCGCAAAAAATCGTAACGCTTACGTTTTTGAGTTCATAAGCTTGCAAGTACTCGTTTTATAGGCTTCTTGGGCTAGGAAAACGAATGAAACCATTTTCAAGGCGATAGCTTTAACCGTTTTCGAGATAATTGGAAAAATAGTTTTTGAACACCGTTTTTGGTTTGGGTACTTAGAATCATGGGATTCAGTTGAAACATTTTCTGCATGTTCTACTTTCATTAAAACTAATGTGTTGAAGTTTTGGTTACTTTTGGAGTTAAGGAAGGTTTAGAATAAAATATTTTATGAACAGACATGAAAAGTTTTCGGAACTTCGTATACTTTCATTAATATCTCGAACACGGTTGGGAAATCGTGGTAAGTAGATAAAAACTATTTAATTTAATTTTTAACGTCTATTTATTATTAACTAGGAATTTTAGGACGGGTTATCTATAGGTTACCACCCTTTTCTAGCCAGGATAGGGTTGATGCCTTTTAAAAACTATTTGAAAGCTTTATAAATTCTCTACAAATAAGATTCTGAAACAATTTTTGATTAGGTGATGTCAATCAAAGAAATAAGTGCTTAAAACTTCAAATACGTCTGTTTAGTTCTTATGAACTGGTTTTTGTCGTTCTTTTTGTTTTAATTTTAATCTTTCCAAATTAGACTAGGGATAAGAACAGAACCGCGCTAAGATGATGCAGTTCCTGCGAGTCGGACTTCTTATATATTTGTACATTATATCTTCAGGTTGTGCTTGTAAATTTGATATTATTTAATTTGAGGAGGAAATTTCATTTTTTATTGCCTCAAATTATTACATATTATTTTATTTGTATTATTTGCGTCTGCTTCTGTAACGGTGGGCTCAGGCTTGCGCATCTAGTCCTCCGTTACAGAAGCTGACTCAAATATATAAAATAATATGTAATAATTGAGATAATAATAATATCATCCATGAAATAATAGAGACATGAACCATACAATTTTATAAAAAATGAAATTTCCTCATCAAATTAAATAATATCAAATTTACAAGCACATAACCTGAAAATATAATGTATATACATTATGAAGATTAGATAGTTAGCCGTCGAGGTGATAAGTAAAGGTGGGATGGTTGGGATTCGGCTAGATAAACCTTAATTCGATTTTTGATAAGAAAATCTATATTTAGGACGTTTCAGCTACTCATTGGTAGCCTTCGTCAGCTATGGAAATGCCTGGAGGCAGAGGAAGACCAATGTTGACAGTTAAGTAACCATTTTTTAAACAAAAATCGTATTAAGGTTTCTTTAGCCGAATCCCAACCATTCCATCTTTACATAATGTATATATAAAAATATTTAAAAATTAATCCTTATCGCACAGTTTCGAATAACTGTATAAAACTGATATGTATACTATCAAGTAAAACTGATATGTATACCATCTAGTAAAACTGATATGTATACCATCTAGTAAAACTGATATGTATACCATCTAGTAAAACTGATATGTATACCATCTAGTAAAACTGATATGTATACCATCTAGTAAAACTGATATGTATACCATCTAGTAAAACTGATATGTATACCATCTAGTAAAACTGATATGTATACCATCTAGTAAAACTGATATGTATACCATCTAGTAAAACTGATATGTATACCATCTAGTAAAACTGATATGTATACCATCTAGTAAAACTGATATGTATACCATCCAGTAAAACTGATATGTATACCATCTAGTGAAACTGATATGTATACCATCTAGTAAAACTGATATGTTTACCATCTAGTAAAACTGATATGTATACCATCTAGTAAAACTGATATGTATACCATCCAGTAAAACTGATATGTATACCATCTAGTAAAACTGATATGTATACCATCTAGTAAAACTGATATGTATACCATCTAGTAAAACTTATACTCCAAGTCTCAATTTTTGTAGATTTGTTAAGTAAGATAGACATATCGACAGAATAACATACTAACCTAATAACATTTGGATAAGATATAACTACTGGGCTTACGACATGAACTCACTATCAAATTTTTTACTTATTATTACTATCTACTTGAACCCACACATATCACTTACATTCAAACACATCTCACATATGAATACAGTTACTGAAAAGTTTTAATACCTACATTAACGCTACTACATCATATTACCTCAAGAAAATTTTGGATTTTTTATTATTATTCTCAAAATGTTTGTTGCCAAAGTTGCGTAAACATTAATAAATAAATATAAAAAACTAATGCAAAATCATACAGACAATTGGATTGAAAATGGCTTATAGCCGAAACGTTTCCGAAAAATGTAATATAAAATACAAAACTATTGAAGACTTAATAAGCTGTTACCAACTAACTAAAAATATATTTGTTACTAATATAGATAGAGTATCATTAAGTCCATTAAATATATTCTATAGTTATAGCTACAGAAGTCATAACATCACTTAGGAAAGCAAATGTTATATGTGGTGGGAATTTTGAATTGAAATTGCACGACCAGTCAAAATGACTGCTCTGGTAAATCTAGTCTTAACTGACAGACCTGCCGGAATATATACACATTCAGGGGACGGGCTTTCCGGCGGACTGTTAAGGAGGCCGGTCTTCAGACGGACTGTTCAGGAGGCCGGTCTTCAGACGGACTGTTCAGGAGGCCGGTATTCAGGCGGATTGTTCAGGAGGCCGGTCCTAAAGGCGGACAATTCAGGAGGCCGGTCTTCAGGCGGACTGTTCAGGAGGCCGGTATTCAGGCGGATTGTTCAGGAGGCCGGTCTTCAGACGGACTGTTCATGAGGCCGGTCTTCAGGCGGACTGTTCAGGAGGCCGGTCTTCAGGCGGACTGTTCAGGAGGCCGGTATTCAGGCGGACTGTTCAGAAGGCCGGTCTTCAGGCGGACTGTTCAGGAGGCCGGTATTCAGGCGGACTGTTCAGGAGGCCGGTCTTCAGGCGGACTGTTCAGGAGCCCGGTCTTCAGGCGGACAATTCAGGAGGCTGGTCTTCAGGCGGACTGTTCAGGAGGCCGGTCTTCAGGCGGACTGTTCAGGTCTACCTGACAGGCCTACTTACGGACTAATACTACCTTGTGCGATCAAAATCAAAATCATTTTGTTGAATTTATAAATAACAAAAAGATCATTATTTTTCAATTCTCTATATCAACCGTTTTATAAGGGATGTTAAAGTATCCAAAAATATAAGTTTCAATTCTTCGGGGAAAAAAAATGGCTGTGCTGTTTTTGACGAACGGAGACCCTCTTTTTTCACGGGCGATTGTCTACATGTGGCAATTTTTAAGCTAGAACGAAAAACAAAAATTATTTCGAAGGAAGAAAGTAAAACCTAGTAAAGTACGTAGGAGTTTTAAGAAATATTAATTATTTCGAAAATTGTGAACAATTATTCATTTTCAACTAAAAAATCTGTCGAAAATCGGTCATAAAATCGTTATAATTCAATGAATCGAAATAATTCTACATAATTTAATAGAAAATATCATAAGAGAGCTGTAATTAAAATTTGAAGTTGATCAGGCAAAAATTGAAGACACCAGAGTATTGAACTCCAAACATATTTAATAGCATAATTTATATTTAAAATACCTTATACAACGTAGCCGTACTTTAATAACATCCTCAAAAACAAACAGAAATAAATTATTTATTTATTTATTTGTTTCAGACCCGTAACTTAGGCGATGGTCCCTTTTCAGAAGTCTATAATATTAAAAATCAGTCAAAGTCTAAAAAAATAATAATGAGACGAAAAAATAATAATAATAATAATAACTAAAAAAAAATAAACAAATAAAAATAATAAAATATATAATCAACAATATGAAAAATAAACAAAAATGAGATAAAACAATAAGCAATAAGATAATATCACAAAGTTAAAAAATAAGTGCCTAAAAATAAATAATATAAATACAAATTTTACTTTTGTTCAGGACAAATGTTAATTTAAAGCATGTTGTTGAAATTAAGATTTAAATCGAGATTTTATTATATTTAAATTGAGTTTTTTTAAATTCGAGAGTAAATGTTGTTAGTCTTTAAATGTTGGAGTATTGTGTAGATGTAAGGGCTACCTGGTGATAATATGTCAATTAAGTTATGTGGTATTTGCAAGTTGTTTCTCAGTCTACAGTCTATGTGTTTTACTGTAAGATCCTCGTTACAATGCCTACATCTTGGTCTGTCTGTCTTTTGCATTAGATATCCATGGGTCAGTAAGCAGTGACCAATTCTAAGCCTGGTTAATACTACTTGTTCCCGTCTTGTGAGGTTTTCGTTTAACCAGGCTCCTGTTGTGTTTTTAATCTGTCTTAACTTGTTTTCAGATTTAGTCCATTCTTTTTGCCAGTCGTCCAGTATGATGTTTTGTGCTATGATACATAAATCTGATGAAGTTAAGGTTTCTACGTCTGTTGAGGGTTGAGAAATAAATTAAAAGTTTAAAAAAAAAAATCTAAACTAAACAATACAAAAGAGAATGAGTCCAGTGCGAGCATAGGGCAGCACCGATAAGAAAGTATTATTGTTGTCGGTATTGTTTGCCGGTGATTGTCGGTGTGTGAGTTTTGTCAGCAGGTGAGGTGATTGAATTCATCAGATTATGCGATCTAAGGGAGAAATCTAAAGGAGAAATAACAAGAAGATTATTTACTAACATGGATGAGTTATTGGGTAGATAAGGCTCCTGTCATCAGCATGAATATCTAAGAACATTGGCTTCTTTAGATCCCTTGATTCATAGCTTTTTATCGCTTTTCTTATCGGTGTGTTGATGGCTAGCTATGCTTTTTAGGAAGTACTGAAGAAACAGAATTACATGGAAATTATAACCTTATTCTGAACATTTTATGGAAGGAATGAAAAGAAAGTATATCATATATACATATATATACATATATATGTATATATATATATATATATATATATATATATATATATATATATATATATATCCTATAGCGTATCCGCCCAAAAGGAAGGGAATGCTATTATCAAGTCGACATGATGAAGCAGTTCCAAAACAGACGATGCTTAGTTCGAAAAGGAGGCGAGGTTAGTTCAGTGGTAGAGCACTGGACTAATACGCTGGAGGACCTGAGTTCAAGTCCCGAGCATAGTACTAAAGATTTTTATCTTCTAGTGTCTTCGTTCATGGGTTGGATTTGGCCTCCCTGGTCGTCTCTAGGCCAACCCAGCCTGTAATTAATTTATTAATGGGGACCTGGAAAAGGGGCAAATCAGACGGCCGGATCATATTACTGACCATACTATCTCCCTAATGTGCTACATAGTAATGAATCCGATACATCAATCGTAACTGTCCCTTTGGGACCTCGTGGTCTGTTACGGGATATGATATTCTTTTATTAATAGCTTCTGAAACTTGAATGAAATTTTCTAGTCGGAACTTCCGGGTTGCGTCATGAGATCAACCTTGTAAGCGTGTTTCCTCCCTATTAATGTTGTTTTTTTTTTTTGTTTTTTTTTGTTTTTTTTTTTTTAAGCAAGAAAGTAGGAAATCTTTAAGCTACTTCAAAAAGTGCTAAATAACAATTCTATTAACCGACAAAAGAGATGTTGACTTGAAAATGTGGACGCGTAGAGTATAAACCCTCTTGTTTTTCAATACTATGAATGAATGAAGCCCACTAGGTTCTGTACATTCTTGCTGAATATGTCATTCAATACGCCATAAAAAGTCTGTATCTTGCTTTGTGAATGTGCCGAAAAAAACTCGACACGAGAGAAAAAAAAAAAAAACATTTTCCCAGCCGACATGAAGAATTTGTAAATAAAAGTGTCCTTATTGTTTGTTTGGATCCTCTATGAGTTGATTGTATTCCCCTCGCAATATACAATATCAATACAACAAAGTTTTTTTTCGACCTCTGAGTCATCAAGAATTGTGCATATTTAGTCAAAACAAAGTGAACCCAAACAATTAGATTCGTTTATTATATATACCGATGAAAGAAAGGTTATGTTCCTACATGAAAGGTTAGACACATCAAAAAATAATTGAAAGAATATATTTCTGTCAGTTTATTTGTCCAACTAACTTACCTTAACTCTGTTGAGGTTAATAGAAGAACTAACTCTCATTGATATAAAAAGTAGCTTCCAAGGGTAAAAGAGTTATTGGACAAAGCCAGAAAAGCATTAAATTGTGAGCAATTTGAAACAAAAAACTTAAATATACATGGACCCAATTCAATTCCTAACATACAGTCTCCTGTACCATCCACCATTTTCAAGTTTTAGCTTGTTCTCTTCCTCTATCCATAGGGAGGTTGTCTATGAGGAAATGACACTTTTCAGAAAACATTTGGCGGTTGAAATTTGTGTATATATGAATATATATATATATATATATATATATATATATATATACATGTACTGTTTTCAATCCAATTTGATTGTTTGTTTAATGAATAAAGTTTTATTATTTTCATTTTCCCTCACTGTCATCCTTAGGAAGAGAAAAGTCAAACTTAGGCATCGACCTACTGCAGACGTGTCAACATTAGGACCAGAGTAAGGCAGCATTTATTGATTTATTTCACTTGAAATACTTAATGTATCTAAATTTCTTTCATGTGAATTTCATAGAGAATGAGCTGGCCAATAATTTGATGTATTCAAAGTTTATTATCTTAAAAAACTAAGCGAAGAATTATTTTAAGTAAAATAACCCTTCCTTAAAGTGTCAACTATTGGGTCATTTACCCTATATATATATATATATATATATATATATATATATATATATATATATATATAGTAGTTGTTAGTCTGTTCGGCCTTTAGCTGTCCCAAAATTGGTCCAATTGTGATGATATATGGTGCAAAACCGTCAGAACATGGTTCTTTCGGCAACATAGATAGATAGATAGATATTTATTTGTGTAAGATGCATCTTGTACAAATAATTTCAATATTAGACACGTTGTTTCTTTCCATTTGAGTCTGGTAAATACTATAATGTTTCAACAATTTCACATCAAATGACAATATAATTGTTATATAGATCAAAAGTTAACTTAATATATAATTTACATCATTAAAATATTTGTTATATTCATACGTTATTTATATTAATCATACATTTGTACTAAAAATTTCTAATATTATTTTTATAATGTTTTTTTTTAACAATAAAATACTTATCAATATTACCTTAAATGTATCAGTATTATAAAAATGTTAATTAAATTCCGCTTCAAGATACAAAAAATTACAAAAACTAAAACTGAAAGTAAAAAATTGTTGATATTGTGAATTTACTCATTGATACTAAGAACATCACTCTTTCGGCAACATACGCAAGAAAAAAGATCGCTGTACCTATGTTTCTGCATTTTAGACTTATAGGTGCTAGACCGATTGGAGATACGGCGATAAAAAAAATAAATAAATAAATAAATAAAACAAAACAGAACTAGACTTATACATGTGGAATCGAATGAAACCGATTTCAAGGAAATAAAGAAAAAACAGTTTATATCATAGTTTGGAAGAGAATTATACATATATATATATATATATATATCTTGAAATAGGGTGGGAAATCGTAGTAATTTTTAAGCATCTGTGTGAATGCTTATTGAAGTATGTACTAAGAAGGTTTTATAGCATTTATTTAAAGGAAAAATCTCTTTCGGAGATAGCGGTGCTAAAAATTCGAAAGTTTAGTTTCTGTTTTATCGAACGCTTTCCTTGTCTGTGTTTATCTCGGGTTTTAATCGGTTTTGTTTCTTTTTCATTGTAATACCAAGTAAAATGTGCTTATTTCCTAGACTAGTGAAATAAGCAAGGTTAACGATTCCCGGACTCTACATAGGATGTAAGCTGGGAATTGCAACCAGAAACGGCAACCCAAACAATTGCCCGAACTGTTTGCCACTTCGGGTGTAAGCTGAGAAAAGACAACCCTAACAATTTCCCTGAATGTTTCCTAGTTTGGGTGTGAGCTGAGAAGTGGCATCGTAAACAGTTGCTATCGGTGTTTCCTAGTTTGGGTGTGAGCTGAGAAGTGGCATCCTAAACAGTTGCTATCGGTGTTTCCTAGTTTGGGTGTGAGCTGAGAAGTGGCATCGTAAACAGTTGCTATCGGTGTTTCCTAGTTTGGTTGTGAGCTGAGAAGTGGCATCCTAAACAGTTGCTATCGGTGTTTCCTAGTTTGGGTGTGAGCTGAGAAGTGGCATCCTAAACAGTTGCTATCGGTGTTTCCTAGTTTGGGTGTGAGCTGAGAAGTGGCATCCTAAACAGTTGCTATCGGTGTTTCCTAGTTTGGGTGTGAGGTGAGAAGTGGCATCCTAAACAGTTGCTATCGGTGTTTCCTAGTTTGGGTGTGAGCTGAGAAGTGGCATCCTAAACAATTGCTATCGGTGTTTCCTAGTTTGGGTGTGAGCTGAGAAGTGGCATCCTAAACAATTGCTATCGGTGTTTCTTAGTTTGGGTGTGAGCTGAGAAGTGGCATCCTAAACAATTGCTATCGGTGTTTCCTAGTTTGGGTGTGAGCTGAGAAGTGGCATCCTAAACAGTTGCTATCGGTGTTTCCTAGTTTGGGTGTGAGCTGAGAAGTGGCATCCTAAACAATTGCTATCGGTGTTTCCTAGTTTGGTTGTGAGCTGAGAAGTGGCATCCTAAACAGTTGCTATCGGTGTTTCCTAGTTTGGGTGTGAGCTGAGAAGTGGCATCCTAAACAATTGCTATCGGTGTTTGTTAGTTGTGATGAATGCTGGGTAATGGGAACCCAAACAAATTCCCGGAATGTTTCCTAGTTTGGTTGTAAGCTAAGAAAAGACATCCCAAACAATTTCCCGGAATGTTTCCTAGTTTGGGTGTAAGCTGGATAATGGCAACCCAAACAATTGTTAGGACTGATTGATAGTTTGGATGTAAGCTGGATAATGGCAACCCAAACAATTGTTAGGACTGTTTGCTAGTTTGGATGTAAGCTGGGTAATGGCAACTCAAACAATTTTAGGACAGTTTGCTAGTTTGATGTAAGCTGGGTAATGGCAACCCAAACAATTGTTAGGCCTGTTTGCTCGTTTGGATGTAAGCTGGGTAATCGCAACCCAAACAATTGTTAGGACTATTTGCTAGTTTGGGTGTAAGCTGGATAATGGCAACCCAAACAATTGTTAGGACTATTTGCTAGTTTGGATAAAAGCTGGGTAATGGAAACCCAAACAATTGTTAGGACTGTTTGCTAGTTTGGATGTAAGCTGGGTAATGGCAACCCAAATAATTGTTAGGACTGTTTGCTCGTTTGGATGTAAGCTTGGTAATGGACACCCAAACAATTGCCAAGGGTGTTCGTTAGTTTGGATGCAAGCTGGGTAAATGCATCCCAAACAAATGCCAGGGGTGTTTGCTAGTTTGGATGTAAGCTAGGTAAAGGCAACCCAAACAAATGCCAGGGGTGTTTGCTAGTTTGGATGTAAGCTAGGTAAAGGCAACCCAAACAAATGCCAGGGGTGTTTGCTAGTTTGGATGTAAGCTAGGTAAAGGCAACCCAAACAAATGCCAGGGGTGTTTGCTAGTTTGGATGTAAGCTAGGTAAAGGCAACCCAAACAAATGCCAGGGGTGTTTGCTAGTTTGGATGTAAGCTAGGTAAAGGCAACCCAAACAAATGCCAGGGGTGTTTGCTAGTTTGGATGTAAGCTAGGTAAAGGCAACCCAAACAAATGCCAGGGGTGTTTGCTAGTTTGGATGTAAGCTAGGTAAAGGCAACCCAAACAAATGCCAGGGGTGTTTGCTAGTTTGGATGTAAGCTAGGTAAAGGCAACCCAAACAAATGCCAGGGGTGTTTGCTAGTTTGGATGTAAGCTAGGTAAAGGCAACCCAAACAAATGCCAGGGGTGTTTGCTAGTTTGGATGTAAGCTAGGTAAAGGCAACCCAAACAAATGCCAGGGGTGTTTGCTAGTTTGGATGTAAGCTAGGTAAAGGCAACCCAAACAAATGCCAGGGGTGTTTGCTAGTTTGGATGTAAGCTAGGTAAAGGCAACCCAAACAAATGCCAGGGGTGTTTGCTAGTTTGGATATATGAGGGGTAATGGCACCAAAAAAATCCTCTGGGATGTTTGCTAATTTGGATGTTCTTTTATTTTCATGAATTGAAAAATCATTATAATGGTCTTAAATTTTCAGGCTATGATTATTTTGCATAAAAATTTATGAGGAATGCTCAAAACGTTCTTTTAGTCTTTTTTCCTCTATAAATAACATGATCAGGCACCACAACCTTGTATGTTCATAAAATGTTTTACATATTTTCACTTGTTGCCTTATTTACTGTTAATTTAAAATTGAGAAGAGAAAATGGACTGGAAAATTGATAGCGAATAAATGAAGAAAATCTTTAAACTAGTTAAAGTAGGAGTAAAAAATTGAGATAATAATGACTACAGCTTCAAACAAAGAAAAAAACTATTTATAAGATTTTATGACTAGTTTGTCTTCTATAAATAAAACTAGACAGGATGTGGTCATTTATTGCCGGCTCAGAATTGGCAACGAGTGACTTACTGACTCCTACCAATATTTGAAGACAGGGTAGACCTAGTGAAAGCTTACTTATGTTTATTAAAATAGGTACTTATCGGTAAACGAGTTCTTAGGTAGTGGAGGGAGAGTTATCTTCGAATGATAAGAAAGTCCGTTTCGCAGGAGCTGCGTCATCTTAGCGCGGTTCCGTTTTCAAAGAGAAGGAAGATTTAAGGCACCACATCAGAAAACTGACAGTATCCTAAGAGGAAATTATTCCATCCAGTGTAACAAGGTTAGCTGTTGGAAACACTTTCCCACCTTTTTAGCGCTGTTCCTCCCTATCTCCATAGGGACAAACCCGCTTATGAGGTTGACCTCACGACGCGATCCGGACGTGCCGACTAGAAACTTTCTCGTTCAAATTTATATATATATATATATATATATATATATATATATATATATATATATATATATATATATATATATATATATGTGTGTATGTATATACTTATGTATAGGTTTCTTAACATAAGAAAACGAATGAAACCATTTTTAAGGCGATATCTGTAACCGTTTTTGAGAAAAGTGGAATCAATGTTTTTGTAAGTCATAATTTTTTTGTAGGTACTTAGAATCATGGGATTCAATTGAAATTTTGTCTACATCTTGCAAGCGAAACCCATCTACTAAGATGTTTAAATTTTGGTTATATTTGGAGTTAAGGAAGTATGCGAAAAAAAATTTTATTAATAGACATGAGAAGTTTTCGGATCTTCATACATTTTTCGTAAATATCTCGATAACGGTTGGTAAATCGTGGTAAGTAGAAGGCAATCATTCGAATGCTTACTAAATTATCTACAAAAAAGGTTCGAAGCAATATTCGATGGGGCAACGTCAATCAGAGATATAAGCGCTTAAAACTTAAAAAGTGTTTGTTTTGAACGGGTTTTTGTCTTTGTTTATCTCACTATTTAATTGATTGTCTTTTGTTATAATTGCATTTATCAGTGAAATTAGTATTTTAGTCAAATAAGCCAAGAAACTATAAAAGGTATTGCTAATAAGTTTGGAGTGGCTGTGGTAATCATGTTGGCTGTGGCTAACCATGATGGCTGTGGCTAACCATGATGGCATATACATAGGTTTGTTTTGAATTCTCCTATCTATATAACCTTCCTCCTGCACATATTTACAGTTGATTATTACATTGACCGAATTTGCTAGTAAAACCAGGAACTTGAAATGACAACGAATTTTCGGTTGTTTGGAATAGAGCCTTCTGAGCAGTAGTCGTAAAGTGAGTATGTTTTCAGTACATAATTGTATTGACTTATTCAGCCTTCCTCAAGAATGAGGATTAATAATTATCCGCTTCTGTGTAAGTTTCCCGTTATTTGTGATGCTAATCTATTCCATTTATTCGAGATGTACGGAACCGCGCTAAGATGACGCAGTTCCTGCGAGTCGGACTTTTTTACTAAAATACCCATTTTCCTGTTAAACGAATTAAAAACAAAAACAAATACAACGGCCAATTAAAGCGTCAGTCAAACTAACAAATCCCCGTACAAAAGGCCAAACTAACGATTTCAAAGTTTCAAGAACTTAGTTCTCTGATTGATATCGCCCCATCGAAAATTACATCAAAACCTTTTTTGTGGAGAATTTAGTAAGCTTTCGAATGGTTGCCTTCCACTTACCACGATTACTGTCGATTTACCTCGATTTCAACCACGGTCAACAAAAAAACGATAAATATAGTTGTTTATTTACACGAATTATATCATCAATAAAAATGTAGAAATCAGTTCTTTGGAGAAGTCCATGTTTGTTCAACAAGTTTCCTCGAAAATGAATCCATAATTATTCTATTTTTAATAGTTTTTGTAGAATGAAGCAATGATTTTATTTACAAAAAAAGAAAAATGGTTTATTATCTGAACGGGTTTGGGTTTCTGAAATTCAGAAGATTAATTAATTACCTAAGGAATTGTAGATAAGCGGGGATCGATCATTTGTTAACTAAAAATACATTTTATAACTAAAATAAGTAATATTTATTTGCTAAAGTCTCGGTTGGAATAACCCAATAAATGAAGTATTGTATTTTAGAAGTAAAATTTTTGGAATAAAGGAACGTTTTCGTAGAACTAATTTAAGAAAAAAAAACTTTATACTTATTTCGAAACGAAGCAGAGGAATAAACATAAGTGAATCGATACTCTATATAAAAAAAAAAAAAAAAAAAAGTATAAAAATTGTGTTTCAAAGTAAATAATTTAAATGCTTGAGCATATATATATATATATAATGATATTCTCCTATAAAAACACAATAATAAGAGGACTGTTTTTAATTTAATACCTGTAAATATTTCATAAGGGTATAAAATTGTATAAGAAGAATTACCTAATTAATGTGTGGAAATCAGTTACTTGGCTAATATTATAAAATTATTATAATATTATAAATTATTTTTGTTTGAAGTTAAGTGTGATAAATTAAGTTATTAATACATATTAAAAAAAATCTTAATGAAAAAAGAGAAATATATATATATGAGTAAATCATGATTTATCTTTGAAATTTTATTATTGATTATTCATAAATATTATAAATTTAAAAAATGTTAAATCCATCCATAGCCTACTCAGACGGCTAAAGTAGGAAATATAATAATATAAGTAAAGATGGAATGGTTGGGATTCGGCTAAAGAAACCTCAATATGATTTTTTTTAATAAAAATTCTATATTTTGGACGTTTCGGTTACTCATTGGTAGCCTGCGTCATCTAAAATGACAAGAAAACCAGACATTAATACAAAAAAAAAAAAAAAAAGTTTACAATTGACATAAGTAACAGAAATATAAATACACTTAACTTATTATAAAAGAACAATTTGGTCTTAAATTCATAGAATGAGTAGAATGAAAATCAAAGGAAACATAACAAAAAGAAGAAAAAAGGCTATTATATTGAAGTTTATATAAGTAAATAGGTGCTAATAGTAACATTAATTAATTATACAAACAAATAAGATACTACATACCTATGGAAATGCCTGGAGGCAGAGGAAGACCAATGCTACTATTAGCACCTATTTACTTATATAAACTTCAATATAATAGCCTTTTTTCTTCTTTTTGTTATGTTTCCTTTGATTTTCATTCTACTCATTCTATGAATTTAAGACCAAATTGTTCTTTTATAATAAGTTAAGTGTATTTATATTTCTGTTACTTATGTCAATTGTAAACTTTTTTTTTTCTTTTTTGTATTAATTTCTGTTTTTCTTGTCATTTTAGCTGACGGAGGCTACCAATGAGTAACCGAAACGTCCAAAATATAGATCTTTTATTAAAAAAAATCATATTGAGTTTTTTTTAGCCGAATCCCAACCATTCCATCATTACTTATTACCTCGACGGCTAACCACCTAATCATTATAATGATATGTTTGACAAATGTTAATAATAACTCTGGAATGTTTTCATTCATTGTAGTTTTTCAAAAGAATAATGGCAATAATGTGTTTGACCATATTATAATGGTTGAACGAATTACTTTTAATATTATTTGGCAGGAACATAATGATAAAAAAGCCTTTTCAAGTGTGATTCTAAAGTTACATATGCATTTAATATTGCACGATAATGTAGAAAAGGAAATAATTAGGTTGTATTTAAATTCTTAAAAGATTCTATTTTTGGCATTTTAAAGAATCTTTGGAATTTCAAGGAATTTTTTAGTTATTTCTTTTCTGTAGGAATATATGGTAAAAAATATGATCAATTTTATTAACAACTATGACGAATTAAGGGTTTTGATTAATATTTTTCAAATAAACATTTTGTAGAAAGTAAAAATTATGTCTGAAGTTAGCTCATTTGTTAAAAAAAAAAAAAAAAAATGTTTATTTTCATCCAATATTAACATGACCACAAATTCCGACTTAAACAAACTTTTGGCTATAATATAAGTTGATTTCTTACTCTGGGACCCACTATGTACAATGAAATCATAATTGAATACTTGAAATTAACCAGACTTAATGGCATCATAAATTAAATACCTTAAATAACACAAATTGTTTATAAATAAAAGTTAGATAATAAATAAAAGGGGTATGTAAAGCATTCAATGTACCTTAGATTAACAGTCTTATGTAAAGGAACATGTACATAACGGCTACCGAACAGTTAGCATGATTTTTACAACATGTGAAATTATGATAATCTGAGCTCACAGCTGATAAAACAAACTTAGCATCTACGGTAAATGTGTCTGGTAAATTAACTAACTCAAAAAACCTACAAGATTAGAAAATAAATTTTTTACAGCACAATCTGTGCAAAACATTATAAAAAACACCACAAAAAATCAATAAATTAATGATGTAGATTGTACGTACCAAAATAAGAAAAGCTGACTAGCGTAGCCCTCCCGTCTGTACTGAGTGCAGTATTGTACTCCAAGGAGTGTTAGAAGGCGGTGCAGTGGTGGGGGGTTGGTCCATGCTCCTTCAGCCAATCAGGAGCAAGCTTATATACGATGCTCCCTCTGCAGCCCTAAGAATAGAGATGCATTTTACCCATATATGCATATCATCTGACGACACATCATGTATCATTTTTTAATTGTAAAACAATAATTTAAAATACTAATATTTCTTATTAATTTGTGAGTACTTGGTAACAAAGGATTTGGGTCCGATTCCCATTAGGGGTGGTGGCTTTTCGTTCGAACTAATGTTGTGTCTATTAAATTATTCAAAACGAACATCTAGTGTGGGCGAGGTAAGCTCAGTGGGCGAGCACTCAACTAATATGCTTGAGGACTTGGGTGCGCACTAAAGATTTTATCTTCCAGTGCCGTCATTCAAGGGTTGGATTTGGGGTCTCAGACCGTCCCGATGCCCACCCAGCCTTTAATTAATTATTTAATCATAATATTGGGGGGGGGGAGCATAGTATTGACTTGTAGTGAAAACGTGGAATATTGGGGGGGGAGCATAGTATTGACTTGTAGTGAAAACGTGGAATATTGGGGGGGGGGAGCATAGTATTTACTTGTAGTGAAAACATGGAATATTGGGGGGGGGAGCATAGTATTGACTTGTAGTGAAAACGTGGAATATTGGGGGGGGGGAGCATAGTATTGACTTGTAGTGAAAACGTGGAATATTGGGGGGGGGGAGCATAGTATTGACTTGTAGTGAAAACGTGGAATATTTTTTAGAAAACAATTATTTGATTTACCTGAAGGAAATTTGAAACATTTTCATACTATTTCTTTGTTAATTTTTAGGAATCATAACTTAATTTATATATTAAAAAATACTAAAAAAAAAAAAAAAAGAAAAAAAAAGTATTTTCGTAATATTTTAATAATATGAATTTTACGGATCATTTGATATATTCTTTTCTGGACACAATAAGGTTGGACATTTAAAGTTTTTCGAAAGAATCCATATAAGAAGGAGCCCCTGAGCTTCATATGGATTCTGTGCACAATGAGTGCCAGTGAGCCATCGATCAGGGTTACAAAATTAGTAAGAATGGAAATGCTTAAATAATTTTGCTGTCGGTTGATAGATAGGCTGTGGCGCAAAATTTAGGCGCCTTTGAAATTTAAAAATGAGAAATAGGGCGTTTTAGAGTTAAAATAAGATAGTTAGCCGTCGAAGTTATAAGTAAGCGAACAGTTGGGATTCGCCTAACAACAAAATTCACATTTTAGTAAAAAGGTATATTTAGAACGTTTTAGAATGCCCTTTGGCAGTGCCATCCAGCTAAGACAAAAAAATATAAATAAATATACAAAATTACAGGAGAGAATTATTTAAAAAATATAATAATAAAAACTAAATAATAAAAAAAATTATATTGTTTGCAGATTTTAATTATTAACTTCGGTAATTCTGTATATCTTTTTCTTTTTTTTTCAGCCGAAGAAGGCTGCAATGAGCATTCCAAACAGTCCTAAATATAGATATTTACAAAAAATCATGGACGAACTTAAGGCTGTTCCACATTCTGGAACACTGCGCATGAAACATCCAGTATTTCTTAATTTATTTCAAGAGAAAATTAAAAAGGAGCTGTTTTAAAATGCTCCCCTGCGGAACTCCATTCTCCTGAAATAGTTCTGCAGTCCTCACTTCCAACTGAGCTATGTGAACATGGATGTGGAGAATATCATCGTTGTAACCCGATGACTTTTGAGGAACTTTGCCTAAATAACCTGCATTTTTGCACCACTTTCCAATAATAGAAAATAAATTTAAAAAAAATATTTATACACATATTTATGTTTTTCTTTCGATGTGTATAATGCTCAAAAATGGTACGAATTTTGCTTTTTGCGGCAAAAATTATTTATTTTATTTTACTTGCGGTCAAGTTGACGGCCACCGGCACATGGTTTTTGATTGATAAGATATGCCTTTAGGGTTCCTGCAGAAAGCCTTTTAAAGGTCATTTCACGTTAGAATTGGAATAAAAGCAATTTAAGAAGTTATATTTATTCATTTTCGAGTATGTTTATAACATCTAGATTGTATGTTTCGGATCTTGATGCCATGATTGTTCGATGTACCTATTTGGAAGAATGCTTATTACACATTTTATTATAGAATATTAATTTTTTTGTAAGTTTTCCAAAATGAGTATTTTGTTTATAATTTGAATAAATTTGTTCACGAAATGTTTTTAAGATGATGTAGATCCACACCAGCTTACATTACTTCAACTAAGCATTAAAGTCTCTTATATTTGTTCATTACAGCTTACTATCGACGAAATGGAAGAAATTATGAAAATGATACTTATTTTTTGTTAAAATGATATTTTAATGAAAATTTTGATCATACGAATTTAAATACGTATAGGGTATTATTTTGTCTCTGATATTTTACTATATAAAGTTTGCTTGATATTTTTATTTTTATTTACTTTAATAAATTTGAAAACCGTAAATGCCGAGATCTATTTGCTTCCTCCAATAACTATAGGTTATTATTGTCATGAATTATTATAGGTAATATGTACACAATGATTTGTACATTAAAATTGAAAAAAATATTCTTTAACTGCGATAACGCATTTGAATGTGACACATTTGAAAAAATATTTGTTCTTGAGTTTACAGAAAAATATTTTGTACAATAATCCAAGGAAATAGAAAAAAAAAAAACGAATAGACGCATTTAAATATTGTCTTCAGAAATATCTAAAATTTCGAAGTTAAAAATATTTTTTAAAATTTTCAATCTAAAATGATCGAAGATAGTTCGTTTTTTTAAAGGGTATACACATGGTCAATGGTTATAGTTTATAGGGTATACACATGGTCAATGGTTATAGTTTATAGGGTATACACATGATCAATGGTTATAGTTTATAGGGTATACACATGGTCAATGGTTAATTATTTAGAGCTCTTAAATTACCTACAACAATGTTTTTCTGGCTATTTGAAAAATAATATTATTTTGTTATAAATGTTTATTAGTTATATTGTAGTTTCTTCTACAGAAAGATGGCGACTATTTGATTCTAAGTTAATCTCCCTGAAATTTCTATTTGTTTTGCAAGGAAGGTGTTGATGACTAATGCAGAAAGGGTTGATGAGTACTTTGACGGCCTATAAACGGGAGGAAAGAATTTGAGGATTTTACCGGCAGTAAATTGAGGATTACTTTCGGGGCGTTAATTAAAATATTTAGACTAGTCTAGGGAAATTATGAGGAGAGGGGCGTCTCATCGGTGCCACCATATCGATCCGGCCAATATGGCCAACAGGAATTGCACTGGTGTGGTCTAATTGTATATAGACCTATGAAATCTTTTGGAATTTTGTCTTCATTTTAACTTCTAAAAGGGGTCGAGGTTAGCTCAGTGGTAGATCACTCGCTAATGAACTAGTGGACCGAGTTCAAAATCCGAGCTTGCACTGAAGATTTATTCTTCTTCAGTGTCATCGGGGGTTGGATTTGTGGCCCGAGATCATCCCTAGACTTACCTTTAATTATTAATTAATCAATTAGTGGATTTCCCAAAAATGGAAAGATCAGGCGGCCGGAGCATAGTACTGACCATACTTTTTTATTATTCTTAGCAAGCAACCGATTTATTTTTGCCATAAGAGATTTGCTCCATGATTTCCATTTTTATTTCGCCTAGATTTTTTTTTTTTTTTAATAAATAGGTATACCGACTTTAGCTATACACGAAAACATTGTTCGTAATAGCAGAATTGTAGAGAAGTTTTTTTACTTTAATTTGAACAGACGCTCTATTGTAAACCTTCTCCATCTTTCTCTGGTTCCAATAAATACTATTATTGTGAAAACGTCCCACATTCTTTCGAAGGGGATGAATTAATAAGAAAAAAATGTAATTCCAACACGCCGGAGCTGTGTCATCAAAGCGTGTTTACATGTCGGTCTTAGCAATGGAATCATTAAAATCTTCAGTAGGGAATTTTAATGTTTATTCTTTTCCTCTTGGTAATGTGCATTGGTAAAGTAATATTTATTTTTCTTTTTTATTAGCGGCGATACAAGAAACATTCAAAATTGCTTATGCCTGTTAATAAATTTTTTCTTACCTATTATGCAAATGTGTGAAACGCCTTAAAAATATATGTTAATCTAAGTCTGTCGTTTTGGAGCAGTGAGACTAATAGTATAGTTTTTTATAATTTTCTCACAAATCATTAAAGAAGATTCCTCCAATGAAGTTTTATTCAATTTCCCACACCACAAATCCCATATAAAGTGCATCTGGAAGGGTATGAACGTAAATTTATAAGAACTGCTTCTATAACATAGTTTCAGAAAAACACAGCCCAGTTGGGCGGAGTTAGCTCCGTTATGCTCTTGCAACCCGAAATACCTCACTCGATTTCAACCAATATAGACATGGAAAGTATCAGTTTAA
Source organism: Gonocerus acuteangulatus (assembly GCA_946811695.1). Classification (NCBI taxonomy): domain Eukaryota; kingdom Metazoa; phylum Arthropoda; class Insecta; order Hemiptera; family Coreidae; genus Gonocerus; species Gonocerus acuteangulatus. Next base: position 90,282,432 of record OX328127.1, read on the forward strand.
AGTTACATTAAAATATTGCCAGGTATTAAACTCTTTGACTCCATCGCCGCTGCTCCCGAACTAGAGCTAGGTGTTAAAGACGTTCTCCCCACGCTACTCCCGCACTTGCGCGGGATGACATAGACGTTCTCCCCACGCTACTCCCGCACGGGCGTGGGATGGCATAGACGTTCTCCCCACGCTACTCCAGCACTGCTAGGGGATGACATAGACGTTCTCCCCACGTTACTTCCGCACCGGTGCGGGATGACAAAGACGTTCTCCCCACGCTACTCCCGCACTGGCGCGGGATGACATAGACGCTCTCCCCGCGCCACTCCCACACTGCTGCGGGATGATATAGACGCTCTCTACGCTACTCCCACACTGCTGCGGGATGATATAGACGCTCTCTACGCTACTCCCACACTGCTGCGGGATGATATAGACGCTCTCTACGCTACTCCCACACTGCTGGGGGATGATATAGACGCTCTCTACGCTACTCCCACACTGCTGCGGGATGATATAGAGGCACTTCCCACACTATAGGAAGACCACACCCATACCTGTTCCTGACGAGTCCATGCCTCTTCCTACCCCTAGATAAGCGATGGAGATACACCAGTGTCTTGTAAAGGACTGAAGGAGCAACAGGGAGGCGAAGGATGCGATTTACCCCTCCGAGTTTATAGGCTCTTTATTTTACAACCATTTTACAGCAAGTTTTATCTCAATGTTCCAGACTATTAATCGCATCTAATCGCATGTTCGCATCCTCTTGGCTTCCGACTCACTTCATTTCCGATCTAGACAACAAATATTTATTGTTAATTTTTTCAACGACTTCTATTAATTCCTGTAAAAGTATGAACATTAGCAAGATTGAATGCACCGGTAGCCACGTTGAATGCACCGGTTCCCCTAGGTTACCGAAGTTGAGCAACGTCGGGCGTGGTCAGTACCTGAATGGATGACCGACCACGCGCTCTTGGTATTATAAAAGGGTGGCAACCTGTAGATAGCCCAGTGTTAATAACCCAATAGATGATACGCCGTTAAACACCAAAAAAAAAAAAAAATAGTAAGAAGTGATATTAGCATGGAACGTTTTTATTTCATGATGATTAGATAGTTAGCCGTCGAGGTGATAAGTACAGATGGAATGGTTGGGATTCGGCTAAATAAACCTCAATATGATTTTGTTTTTAAAAAAATCTATATTTCGGACGTTTCGGCTACTCATTGGTAGCCTTCGTCAGCTAAAATGACAAAAAAAGAAATTAATACAGAAACAAACAAGAAAAATTTATAATTGTGATAGGTAACAGAACTATAGATACAGTTTAACTTATAACAGAACATATCGTCTTAAAATTCTTAGAATGAGTAGAATGAAAAAAAATAGGTACAGTAATTGATTTTAATAGTAATTAGTAACATTAATTGATTTTACAACGAAATAAGAGAACTATATACCAATGACAAATATAGTAGCTAATAGTAACATTAATTAATTTTACAAAGAAATAAGATACTACATACCAATGGAAATTCCGAGCGGCAGAGGAAGACCAAGGTTGGCAATTAAGTAACCATTGTGGAAGTGTCTAAGGAAAAAAGGAATCTGCAAGGGGTATATGTAACTGGAAACAGCAAGAGGTGGGGGAAACGGGCGGTAGGATCAAACAGATGTTTATGACATTTTATGACAGGAAAGGAGAAAAAGGTGTTAATGGAAGGATACCCAAGGGGCAAGGTAAAAATCTAGGTAGGTGGTCGGGCGAGTATTTGGAAAATATTAGCGTACATAGGAGAAATGCCTTGTTGGTCAGTTTTGTAATTTATATTGTTTTTGTTTAAGTTTATGTGTACACATTCCGAGATCTGTAGTCTTTTTTTGTTACGTTGTGTAGAAAGAATTTTCGTGTCGTCGAAGTTAAAAGTGTGTTTTTGTGTAATGGCGTGTTTTGCAAGTGCAGATTTATCTATTTCTTTATTAGTGATGGTTCGTTTATGTTGTGTAAGACGTGAGTGAATGTCATTTATGGTTTCTCCTATGTATACACCATTACAGGAAGGGGTTTGGCAAGGGATTTGGTAAACACATCGGGTGGTATGTTCAAAAGGGATGGGATCTTTGAGTTTGGTGTAGAGGGTTTTGAGTTTGTTGGTAGTTTTCAAACCAAAGTTTAGGGAAGGGTAGGATTTTTTAATTGTCTTTGTAAGTTTATCAGTCAGTCCAGGTGTAAATGGTAGAGATCGGAACATTTGGTAACTGGGAGTTAGGGAAGAATTGGGAGAGATAGTGCTTGATGGTTGGGATTTTACTTTTTTAACAAGGGATTTTATGAGGTTGGGGGGAAATTGGTTGCGTGCCAATATATCTGAGGCGATATTAATATTTTTATTGTGGAAGGAAGCATGGGATAGGGAGAGGACTCGGCGAAGGAGATTTCTGGCTACATTAATCTTGAGGTGGTAAGGATGGGATGAATGAAAATTAAGTAACCGTCCCGAGTATGTGGGTTTTGTGTACCAGTCAGTAATAATAGTACCGTCAGTCTGTCTAATTAGTAAGATGTCCAAGTATGGGAGCTGTCTGTCCTGTTCTATTTCGACTGTAAATTGAAGCCTAGGGTAAAAGGAATTGAAACAGGTAAGTATGTCTGTTAGTCTGTTTGGGTTAATCATCAGCAAAAGATCGTCTACGTATTTGCAGATGAATGAGATGTCATGGGGAAACTGTGGGACGAGGGAGTTGAGAAGATCGTTGAGAAGGATTGAGGATAAATCGGGTGCAAGACAGTTGCCCATGGCTAGACCTTCAATTTGTTTATAGAATTTCCCATCATATTTAAAAAAACCGCTTAAAAAATTCTACCTCAAGATTAATGTAGCCAGAAATCTCCTTCGCCGAGTCCTCTCCCTATCCCATGCTTCCTTCCACAATAAAAATATTAATATCGCCTCAGATATATTGGCACGCAACCAATTTCCCCCCAACCTCATAAAATCCCTTGTTAAAAAAGTAAAATCCCAACCATCCAGCACTATCTCTCCCAATTCTTCCCTAACTCCCAGTTCCCAAATGTTCCGATCTCTACCATTTACACCTGGACTGACTGATAAACTTACAAAGACAATTAAAAAATCCTACCCTTCCCTAAACTTTGGTTTGAAAACTACCAACAAACTCAAAACCCTCTACACCAAACTCAAAGATCCCATCCCTTTTGAACATACCACCCGATGTGTTTACCAAATCCCTTGCCAAACCCCTTCCTGTAATGGTGTATACATAGGAGAAACCATAAATGACATTCACTCACGTCTTACACAACATAAACGAACCATCACTAATAAAGAAATAGATAAATCTGCACTTGCAAAACACGCCATTACACAAAAACACACTTTTAACTTCGACGACACGAAAATTCTTTCTACACAACGTAACAAAAAAAGACTACAGATCTCGGAATGTGTACACATAAACTTAAACAAAAACAATATAAATTACAAAACTGACCAACAAGGCATTTCTCCTATGTACGCTAATATTTTCCAAATACTCGCCCGACCACCTACCTAGATTTTTACCTTGCCCCTTGGGTATCCTTCCATTAACACCTTTTTCTCCTTTCCTGTCATAAAATGTCATAAACATCTGTTTGATCCTACCGCCCGTTTCCCCCACCTCTTGCTGTTTCCAGTTACATATACCCCTTGCAGATTCCTTTTAGCACTTTCCTCCGAAGGAAAGTAGCTATTGAGGTTGGACTCATGACGGAATTTTTGAAAAATTTCTTCAAATCTTTATCGATCCTACCTAGTAGACACCGAAAATGACCCCCGTTAAAATTTATATATATCTATATATATATATATATGCATATATATATATATATATATATATATATATATATATATATATATATATATATATGTGTCTGTTAACACGATAGCGGCCAGAGTTTCTGTTTTTTCGTCACGAAACTTGGTATATAGCATTCAATTAGCAAGCGATTGAACGAGTTCGTTAACCACCAAAGTCGGTCCACCGGAAGGGGGGGTTTACCCCGAACCCAAAACACTTATTTGACTATGTCAGCCGTAATATTTGTTATATTTCAACGAAACTTGGTATTCGTAGTGTTAATATAGAGAGAAAAGTGAGATATAAAAATGAACTAAATCGGTTCATTAGAAGGGGGGGTTTACTCCGGACCCACAATACCAATTCGCCACTACCAGCCGTGATTTTTGGTATATTTCGACGAAACTCGGTATTCGTAGTGCTAATCCACAGGTAAATATGTGTTGTAAAAATAAACTAAATCGGTTCATTAGGAGGGGGGGTTTACTCCGGACCCACAATACCAATTCGCCACTACCAGCCGTGATTTTTGGTATTTTTCGACGAAACTCGGTATTCGTAGTGGTAATCTACAGGTAAATATGTGTTGTAAAAAGAAACTAAATCGGTTCATTAGAAGGGGGGGTTTACTCCGGACCCAAATTCCTAATATACTCATACAGGTCGTAATTTCTGCTGTATACGTCGTGGGTAACTCATGAGAAAGAAGTGTTGTAAAAATGAGCTGAATCGGTCAATCGGAAAGCGGGGGTTTAATTTGTAATATATTTGAATAGAAAAGCTGGCAGACGTAGGTTCACAAAGCCGCCGCAAGGAGCGCTTTCTACCACTAGTGTGACTGTATCCTGTTCCTGCGTTAGATCAAAATACGATAATATGAGGATTTTTGTATTTATTACGTAGTGTAGTAGGTACCATGTGTAAACATAACTCTGGATGCAAATTAATAATTGATCAGTTACTCATTACAAAATGAGAACTATTCACGTTTTTATTTTATTTATGTAGGATATTTTAAGCAAATTGTTCTGGAAAGCAGTCTACACTACCCAAATTCTGAGGAAAGTGCTTAGTTATGCAGCTCCTGTGTGACGGACTTTTTTCCTTAGACACTTCCACAATGGTTACTTAATTGCCAACCTTGGTCTTCCTCTGCCGCTCGGCATTTCCATTGGTATGTAGTATCTTATTTCTTTGTAAAATTAATTAATGTTACTATTAGCTACTATATTTGTCATTGGTATATAGTTCTCTTATTTCGTTGTAAAATCAATTAATGTTACTAATTACTATTAAAATCAATTACTGTACCTATTTTTTTTCATTCTACTCATTCTAAGAATTTTAAGACGATATGTTCTGTTATAAGTTAAACTGTATCTATAGTTCTGTTACCTATCACAATTATAAATTTTTCTTGTTTGTTTCTGTATTAATTTCTTTTTTTGTCATTTTAGCTGACGAAGGCTACCAATGAGTAGCCGAAACGTCCGAAATATAGATTTTTTTAAAACAAAATCATATTGAGGTTTATTTAGCCGAATCCCAACCATTCCATCTGTTTTTATTTCAGTGAGTACAGGGGACGAGGTTAGCTCAGTGGTAGAGAGCGCTAGAATAATATGCTGGAGGAGCTAATAGTGAAAACATATATGACCCCATCCTTTCCTCATGTGATGTAGTTATCACCGATGCAAATATGGAGTGTTGAGAGCACAAGTAGACCAAGTCAATTTTAGACATTTTATGTTGTAATGGGATTCAATAATATTACTAAAATGGCTTTTTTCAGTGCTACAGGAGACTAAGTCCTAACTTCATTATTTTGCCACTTGTAGCGGTACTGTCTACACATCTGCAAGTCATTCTTAGTGGTTTTTAGAGCAGACGTTAGCTCAAGTTTTAGCTATTTTATCAACAAGGCTATACATAAATAATATTAGTGTTATGGTTCAAATATTTTTAAGACTTATTCTGGTCAATAGGATTTATACAACGTCTCTGCAATTACAAACACATAATACTAATTTTGTGAAAACTGTATAACATGGACTTGGTGTAGTTGTGCTCTCAACCGACCACATATGAGGAGCTTAGTATCAAAGTTGGACAACTCCACTTTTGCTTTTTTTACAGGAGAGGCAAAAAACCATATCTACTATATTGATGTCAGTATCATGGTGATTTTTTTATATGTTATTCTTATAGGCCTCAGAAACATTATTTCAAAGGCACTACAAAATTATATAAGTATTAAGGCCGTAATTACACTTTAAATAGTGGAGTTGTCCATGTTTGAAACCAAGTCATGTAGTTGTCTGTTTTTGAAACCAAAGGGAGCCATTTTAAAATTGAACCTATCCTCTTTTGAAACCAAACAAATATGAATTTGGTATGCTCGAGGGTGTTTTAATATAATGTAATTATGTCTAATGTATTAAATCAAAATTATATAGTTAAAAATTACATGAAAAATGTTATTTAAATACAGTTTGACAAAACTGAAATGAAACTAAATTATCCTTATTTTATTAAGTATAGAAAAAAAGTGGTACTTAGCTATCCTCTTCGCACAGTTTTACCTATAACTACATGTATTGTAGTGGCTGTGCTATAATTTTCATCGCCGTACTCAGCCATACATGTGCACAGCTAATAAAATAAAGTTATCAATTAGCGATGCGATTATTTTATGAAAAACGAGTTAACCATTATTATTTTCTGCAGAGAGTTGTTGAAAAGTTTTTAATAGCAAATAACTGAACATTAACGATGAGATCTATTTAATATCTAGTGTGAAACTGTCAATATTTATTTGTTATACGCGAAAATGTTAATAAAGAGGAATATGTCGAGAACAGTTACCAGTATTACATTAGTTGTTAATTAATTCACTTCAGGTCTTGAAAATATATTTGGAAGGATACATAGCTCTACCACTTCAGTAAAGTATGAATATTTTAAATTAAATGCCAGCTGTTTTTCACGGTTGTTGTTATATAAAGCCCGTTTATTAATAAAATAATTATTCTATAGAATTGGTAGTGGTCTCATTCGACTAGGCACAAAAGGAATTCTTCAAAAATCATACCTAAATCAGAAAGATTCAAGTACCTAGAGGTTTTGTCCCAAAATCCGGCATTCGGAACCACAGTGTGCCGGATAACAGCTAGTTATTAATAAGAATTATCGCCAAATGCACTTATTACAAGTAACTATAAACATTCAGCCATGATGGATTTGCAGTGCATGTTGGGAGCAGATTGCATGAATGCAAGCTTCTCATTGGCTCCTGATGGAGTTGTCATTTTTTGAAACCAAACTATGTTGGAATTGTCCACATTTTGATTCTGAACGGTTGAAATAAACGCTATTTTACCTATTTTCTGTCCGTTTTTAATGAAAAACAGTTGTAAAATCGAATGCAGCATAAAAATACACTTAAGAATCGACAAAAATCTCAAAACTGAAAAAAATGGAGTTGTCCAACTTTGATACTAAGCTCCTCATATCATGACTCCATATTCCCTCAAAGTGATGACATACCTGAACTTTCAAAACTGACATTAATATAGAAACGTTAAGGAGGGTCAGGTTGTTTACCTAGTAGGGACTAGAGAAAAATATTTCTATATATAATTTGCTCTTCTAGAAACTTCAAATACAGATTCACTTCAAAGGAAAGGAAATCTCCGTATGTGTTTCTATTATTACTACATCAATGAGGGAGGGCCGTTCCTTCATCTCTCAACCCCGGGGGTCTCAAGCACCTAGATAGATTCATACTCAACAGCATCTGGTATTCTTGGCTTGATAAGGATTTTTAGATTCAGTATTCAGTCAGGGAGGGTTGTTAGTTTAAGAGCAGAAAGCTACTTGGCCATCTCCGCCCTAAGAGTATAATTAAATTGTGCGAGTTTAAGTTGTGTTACTACAGTTGTATTTGTTAGAATCTTGCTTTAGAAAAAAAATTATAGTTATTGAATAATTCCATAGATATAAGAACCAGATTTAATTGTCCGTCAAAAAAAAAAGAAAGAAAAACACACATACAAATGTGTGCATATAATATATATACATATATATATATATATATATATATATATATATATATATATATATAATATATATATAGAAGAAGAAAAACAGTCATGTCCGACTGATGGCTGACCAGATTTGGCAACAGCTTTCTTATCATTCCAAGGAAAATCTTCATTTGATTTTTTTTTTTTTTCGTATAGACCTTATTTTCCTTGGAATGATAATAAGCTTACAGCCTATATATAAGCCATCAGGTTACATGTGTTTGATTTTATTGCATTAATTTTCTTTTTTTGAATGGAATTCTAAATACTACTTATTCTTCTTAGTATTCATGTGTTCAGGTATTCTTTCTTCAGCCGTACAAATGGTGGTTTACTATCTTCATGGAGTCTTTGTTTATTGAGCGTGCCAGTGACTCAAAGTCGCATCTAATGTTCCATCTTTTGAAAACATGTTGTGTAAATAAAGGCATGGAACCTCTTGCGCCAAAGAGAAGGCCGATTACCTCTCAATTTTCGATCCTGTAGTTTTCACGGAAATAGGGAATAAACTTTTCATAAATAGATTTTTTCTCTTTGTCAACTGAAAAGGGCTGATTCTCGTCTATCTCAAAACTCACAGTTGGATCTAAAATAATTCCGCTGGATGCCTGGCGATCTATGACCACAATGTCTGCCCTTCTTGTGGAACCATCTTCGGCTATGTAGCTCACTTCTTCATACACCTCAAAACCAGTTTTCTTCCTGAACAAATCAGCAACTTAGGTTCGCACCTTATGATGTGGATTTATTCTTAGAAGTTCTGATTTCTGACAGACACCCAGGACGTGGGGGAGATTATATATATATATATAAATATATATATATATATATATATATATATATATATATAATGACAAATATATATATATATATATATATATATATATATATATATTTGTCATTACTTTGACATGTTAGTCAATTTATACATGTTCCTTTTTTCTTTTTTTCTTCTTCTTCTTTTTTAACTTTTCTTTTTTTTTTTCCTTCTTTTGTTTAATTGTTTTTTATATAAAGTTTTATTTTTTTTCTTATATCTCATTTATGTATTTATTAATTTTAATATACACGGTGTTCAAAACTCGATTGACACCCCATGGGCGTATATAGAAAATAATTTCGGAGGGGGCTGGGAAAATTTCGGGGGGGGCTGAGGCCATTTCCGGTGTATGGAATACTAACAATTTAGATCTTGGAAGAGTTTAGCCAACTTAAACGCTATTACACCTAAAATAGGATAAGTTTTATGAACAAGATGATCTTATTTAATTTATTTTTAAGGGTTTTATGAATTTTTTACCGATCAAATCAAAATTTCGGGGGGGAGGGGGCTGGAGCCCCTTCAGCCTCCCCCTTATATACGCCCATGTGACACCCCTCTTTTTTCCCACAACTTTTGAAATTTAAAGACGAAACTTGGTGGGTCTTAACGTGGTCGAATGTACTTTCATTGGGCCTAATGCACGACCTCTCAACTTCTTCTTCTTTCTCCAGTTCTTCTCCAGAGACCCTAACTCTGGAATCTCCAATGGGTAGGGGTTATATTTGTGACTGATTATTGTAGAGAATTGAATTTTACGTCGATTTTATATCTGTCATTTTTTCGCTAGAGCGCACCAATGAGTAACAAATTGTCGAAAACCGATAAAACCCTTGTTTTTCGTCACTTTTCTGCCAATAACGTAAAAAGTGTGCCCATAATGAAAAAAGTAGTTTATATAAACGCTGTAGAGGATTAAATATACTTTCCAAAAAGTACCTTTAAATGCCTAAAATGTTAATAGGAATGGAGCAAAACACACTTTTGTTTTTGAAGTTTTCAGAGAAGCTTATTATCAACGTGGTCTATGCTTCAGTAAAACTTACTAACATTTCCTTAAACTCAAACTCTTTTTCCTTCACCTAGTTTTGGATTTAAGAACGTTTAAAGAAAAAATAAAATTAAATTACTTTATAAAGGCATTAAAATAATAAATTTTAAGCAATAGAGCTCACCTAATGATTAGAATTTCGCAGAAACTATTTTTGTGTTGGACCATTTATTTTTGTTTTTTTTTTACGGCGCCTTGACGTCAAGGCCATTAGTGCCGACATCCAGGGTGCAGCGAGGAATTTTCTCAACGAGCCGTGAGATAAGAAAATTCCTGCCGCCGCTCAGTGGGGCCAAACTACTTTTCGTGTTTCAAGAAGGCTACAGCCCCCAAATCTTAATCCGATTTCAATAATTTTTTTTATAAAATGAAAGCTAATAAAATTTAGTTTTTTGTTTCTTCGGTTTATTAAATTACGTGTAAATAATTCACAAACTTTTACAATTGAACATAGAATAATATTTTATTTTTCACCTAACTTAATATCAGCACTGATATCATTGAAATTAAACATTCAAACCCTGATTAGACTTGGAAACAATTAAAATTTATTATCAACTCATTTAAAAATCACGTTATTTCAATAATTCTCTGTGTTGAGTTATGATAAATTTACATTTTAAAGATGTCAGTCTGATTTTTTCTAAGTCTAATCAGGGTTTGAATGTTTAATTTCAACAATATCAGTGCTGATATTAAGTTCGATGAGAAATAAAATATTATTTTATGTTTGATTGTAAACGTTTGTGAATTATTTACACGCAATTTAATAAACAGTGGAAACAAAAAACTAAAATCTGGTCTGACACGGCTGTTCTGAATTTTTTTTAAGATTTGGGGGCTGTAGCCTTTTTGAAACACGAAAAGTAGTTTGGCCCCACTGAGCGGCGGCAGGAATTTTCCCATCTCACGGCTCGTTGGGAAAATTCCTCGCTGCACCCTGGATGTCGTCACTAATGGCCTAGATGTTGGGGCACCGTAAAAAACAAAAACAAAAAAAAAATCGTCCAACACAAAAATAGTTTCTACAAAATTTTAATCATTAGGTGAGTTCTATTGCTTAAAATTTATTATTTTAATGCCTTTATAAAGTAATTGAATTTGATATTTTCTTCAAACGTTCTTAAATTCAAAACTAGGTGGAGCAAAAATAGTTTAGGAAATGTTTATTAAGTTTTACTGAAGCGTAGACACGATGATAATAAGCTTCTCTGAAAACTTCAAAAACAAAAGTGTGTTTTGCTCCAATCCTATTAACATTTTAGGCATTTAAAGGTACTTTTTGGAAAGTAAATTTAATCCTCTACAACGTTTATATTAACTACTTTTTTCATTATGGGCATATTCTCTACGTTATTGGCAGAAAAGTTCCGAAAAACAAGGGTTTTTCATACAAATATTTCATGGTTTAGATCCCATATATCAATAATATCATGGTGGTGCAAATTTATATGTATATTCTTTATTAGGAGATACAATCCACTTACATAATTATCATACACTTTATACAAGACACATACACGGTCAACTTAACAATTTTGCGTCTCCTTCACCCTCGTTATTTAGGCTTGAAAACATCAAGCCCGGGTGCTGTAAGACCTAAATCAATAATACGTACACATCAGTTTCATCAGTACCTGATGAAAAAACTAACAAGATATAAAAATACAATGTATTAAGGTCAGTTGTTGGTTCCACCACAACACGATTCATTCGTCGTCTGAATCAATCAGGAAACCGATGGAAAACAGTTTATTCTGTGTGGACGCTGTAATAAAATAGGTTTCAAGAATCCAGTTTCTTCAGTCTGCACCGGGCATTAATAGTTTATCGAAACTGTAAATATTTAAAGAGTTTGTAGATGAGATATCGATAAAAAAAAGGATATCTTCGAAGACCTCTAGTTTTTTTTTTTTTTTTTTTTTTAATTTTTTTAGTGCTAGAAAAGTGTCTTAGAGTGGAGTAAAAACCTTCTTATGATCTGCCTAGTTATAAATTTCTGTCCTGTTTTGACAAGTAAAATAAACGAGAGCCTAAACTCCTGCCTAGCTGTGTATAATAAAGAACACAGCTGAAGTGGTTGGTGAGGTCAGCGTCACTATCCCTCAGACTGTAGGTAAACACTGGAGTTGGTTTATGCATCCTAGGATGGCTTTACTAGCTTAGGGGATTCAAAATAAACATAGTCTTCACTAGCAGCAGTTTAAAAGCAAGCACTATCTTATTTACCACTTGCTATGTTGGGACAGCAAATAGGTTACGCCTATTTATTTTATTATTTATTAACAAGTGGTTTTTATTTTACATTTAAAAAAACACCCCGATGCGGTCGCTGGATTTCACAGATGCACTAGGTAGTTTTCCACCGCCTACGTTGTTACACAACAACAGGCAGTAGTGGGGTCTTTTTTACTTTACCCACGCCAGTTAATTTTATTACTAAAACAGTTATTTATCGTATCATTAAGTTAATAGTTATGAAGAACAGATGTTTAAACTAATAATTAGTTTTAGGCTGAACTCCATACTTTTGTAATCAAATTCATTATTTGACAACTTCAGCACAGCACAACAAACACAACTTCAACGTGTCTTATAATCTATAACCTCTTTCATGTATAAACTTTATGTAGCCTAGCAACACCTGTTACAATATTCAAACAAAATATTATGAGGTAATTCTAAAAAGTAACTGGCGTGTGTAAAGTAAAAAAGATCCCATTAGTGTGTTGATATTTGCATGTGCAACATCAATTCAACGAAATCCGGATTTGGGGAAATTGAACTAAAAATTAGCAAATAAAATAAAAAAATTGCAAGGGAAAATGTTTACTCTATGGAAGGCTGATGCATAAACCTGATTGGGAAAATGTTTACTCTATGGAAGGCTGATGCATAAACCTGATTGGGAAAATGTTTACTCTATGGAAGGCTGATGCATAAACCTGATTGGGAAAATGTTTACTCTATGGAAGGCTGATGCATAAACCTGATTGGGAAAATGTTTACTCTATGGAAGGCTGATGCATAAACTTGATTGGGAAAATGTTTACTCTATGGAAGGCTGATGCATAAACCTGATTGGGAAAATGTTTACTCTATGGGAGGCTGATGCATAAACCTCATTGGGAAAATGTTTACTCTATGGAAGGCTGATGCATAAACCTCATTGGGAAAATGTTTACTCTATGGAAGGCTGATGCATAAACCTGATTGGGAAAATGTTTACTCTATGAAAGGCTGATGCATAAACCTGATTGGGAAAATGTTTACTCTATGGAAGGCTGATGCATAAACCTCATTGGGAAAATATCTAATTTAAATTGAATGTTTTTGTTTTTTTTCTTGTTTTTTTTCAAGAGAGTTTCAGACCCGGGACTCGTCCTTATAATCGGCTTTATGGATATTATAGTGTTTTTTTTTGTTTGTTTTTTTTTACGTTAAAACGTTACATATCTGTAACCCGGAGGTAAAGTACATCATGTCACATATTTGTAATTGTTTCAGAAAGCCAATTATCCACAACATTGAACTATTAAAATTTGTTTCCTTCTTACTCATAGAACCAGTATAAAGAAACCTTTCAAAGAAAACCAAGTCCTCCACATGGTGTCTTTTACCTCTAATGAAAACGGACATGATTTTATTTTTCACTGTCTTATCTTCGTTATTTATAGGAAACAGGACATATGTAACAGGACGATGTATCGAAAAATCCACATTAAGAATTAAGTTGTTCAGTCAGTTTAATAAAAAAGTGGACATGGTGTCCTTTACTCCCGAGGTATGTGAAATGTTTTAACAGTTTATTACAGGATACAATGCTTAGAAATAACATCACATCTTTATCCACATGTTCCACGTACAAATCAAGTTCTTCCTGAATCGGCTTCAATTCCGACTTGAATGACCCATGAACAGCGATAGTATGGTTGGTTTCTGTTCTTTGTGATCCCCTTACCCTTTGTTGATTCTTGCTTCTAGAATCGGTGTTCTAGGTCAGCAATGGTCTCCTTCACCTACTAGCAATAAAGCAATGTCTTTCATACGACGACAATAACACAAAACTATCCCTTTCCACTTCCAAGGTCGGGGTATAGGCGATCGTACTCGCTGTTAGTTTCAGTAAATCTTCTTTGTGGAGGACAGTTATTATTTGCAAGGAAATCAAATCTGTGAGCATAGTTTTATTTTTTTGGGTACCTCATTAAAGAAAATTCAATTCTCTTCATACACGAATATTTTGCACTACCTCTATGCCACTTCTCCCCTCCATGAGTGGCGGATAAAGGAATATATTTTGCACTATCTGCTTGGTGGCCTCTATGCCACTTCTCCCCTCCATGAGTGGCGGATAAAGGAATATATTTTCGTACCAAATTTCATCCACATCGGTCTATTTCTTAGGCTGCTTGAATACGAACAGACAAATATTCATAAATAAACGTTTCAATTATTCCTCCTAGTCCAAGAGGAGGTAACCGCACGTTTCATGAAGTGTTTTATGCACCTTGAAATTTTGCTATAATGTATTCACGCTGCCATTTAAATCGGAACAGCTGTACAAGACCAATGAGAGCGCAGAGAACAACCACATCTGCCCAGATGATCGGTGCTCTCACTCACTCGTATGCAGTGTATTGCATTCTATCATAGGCAACATTTATTTTCATGTTTCCTGATAATTAAACCCCACAAAAGTGTCTGCCCTTTTGTAATTATTTTCAATTATGTTTATTGAAAACGCTGTTTAAATCGCAGCGAGAATAAAGCACTTCATTTAATATTAAAAATAAAAACTAGGTATTTTGAGGAGTTTTTTTTCTTCTTGTTTTAAGGCATGTCAGCCACACGGGCAATTTATGCCTTCATTGGGGTGACAGCGCCACCACCACCGACAGGTCCCGACCAGGCGAGGGCACGCCCACCGATATCACAGGCCCCTCTCTAGATGAGGGTTTACAGTAAACTGCAGATATTACATGGCACGAGCTTGTGACCGAGGGCCCTGAGGGCCCACGACACCGGAAGACCCACCCCCCAACCCGACCGGCACCATGCCGGAGCAGGGTCACCCCCATAACCCCAATCAATAATAGTTTATGTTTAAATGAGGCTGATTCTGTGGATTAATATGTTTTAGAATTAATTATAATGAAATTGTTGCTATTTAATTCACATGTTTCAGCAAATATATTTCCAAAATGACATCATAAAATTTACTTTTAGATTTTTCTTTCGGTAATATTTTAACTATTTAAATTTTGGAAATTAATTGGGTATTTTTTAGAAAAAAGTAATAATTTATTGACTTGAATGGGACTGTTACCAAAAATTTCCTCGAAATCTGAGGAGAGCGGAAATTCATCTCTTTGTTCTTTATAAACTCGACACTCAATAAAAATATGCTTGACAGTTATAAATACTCCGCATGTTGGGCAAATGGGCTGTGCCTCCCTGGTCATCAGATATCCATGAGTCAATCGGGTATGACCAATGCGCAGTCGTGCCAAAGCAACCTCATCCTTCCTCTGGCCTGTAAAAGAAGTCTTCCAAGCCCTGACACCTGCTTTAATTTCCCTTAGCTTGTTATTGTTCTGGTCGTACCACTTAGTTTGCCAGGAAATCCACATCTTGGACTTTATGTGCGCGTGAAAAGGGAACTTTTTTGTATGGTATTCCATTAGAAACGGCTGCCTTTGCTGCCCGGTCTACTTCCTCATTTTCGGCTATGCCACAGTGACCAGGAATCCAAGAAAAGACAACTGAAACATTGCTACTTGAGAAGTTTGACAATAAGGATCTTTTTATTAAAAGTGTCGAGAGCTCGGTAGTGGTCAATTGCCAAATCAGCAATATGAAAAGACGAGATGATGTCGTGGTAACCCGTTTAAGAAAAGGACACACACGTCTAACTTGATGTAAAGCACATCCTGGAGGAATGCCTGGAGCTCCGGGAGGCTAGGCGGTGGCACCAATTACCAAACACGCTGAGTGTTATGTTGAGTAGGACTGAGCCATCTGTGAAAAGACTAATCGAGTTTTTAAAAGATATTGAGGTTTATGTCCATACTAGCTGCATACCCGTGCTTCGTCACGGCAGATAAGTAGTTATTTTATTGCGTTAAATAATGTTTCATTACTATACAATTCTGTGCAGTTTATTACAGCACGGTTCCGGTCATACTATATTATATTCAATGGGCGTTAAAATTTAAAAGTTTATGTTTCCAAGAAGTCATATGGTAACACCCAATATATTTACGAGTATTACCAAGGTTATAGGCGAGGAGGTTGTGCAAGGGTTCCGGATATTATTACCTCGCCTGGAAAACCTAAGGATATGCCATACATCACGGTTTGACCGGGACTGTCCCGGTATCTTGCAATTGTTTCGGTGTCCCGCCCGGTTTTATCAATGTCCCGGGAAAGGCTGTAAGATGTAAAAAGTAATGAATTCATGTTTATAAGAATCATTTTTAAATCGGTTACTTTCTACAATTAACATTTTTACTACTGCTCACAGTGTCAAAGAAATGAGAAGTAATCTAACTGTAAAACGCTGGAACTACCTGCACAGCGCTGCCAGCTGCCAGACACTACTATTTGGCTGAGAGATTGTTTTAAGAAAATCAAGTAGCTAAAAAAGTTCCGTTCTTATATTTAAGGTTTGGGTAGACTAACAGTTTAGGATTCCCCCTTCCCGTTAGCTGCTAGGCTTAAAACTCACCAACCATTTTGCTTATAATTTGTACTCTTTTTATCCCCCCCCCCCTGGTATGCCCATCCCATATTAATGTGTCTCGGTTTAACTCTCCAAAAATATGGCAAGCCTATCTGAGGGGGACAGGCAGAAAAGAAACGCAATTAAAACTCTATGAGGGACAGTTAATTTCTAGTAATTCAAGGTCTGCCATCATAGTTGAAATTAACCTCAATTAGAAATAAAACTATGAGATAGATAATGTAAGGTAACAGCTGTTCTCTATCGTCCTAGCAACGCAGGCTGCCTAGGCTTGCCTTCTCTAACCAACTCAAACTTTAAACCCCCCTAAAAATGCTTAAAAATACGAATATCAAAAAATCTTTTCTTAGCGAGCGCCTACGTTATATAGGGAGTGTCCATGCAAAATTTCTAAATTTTCTGTCGAGCGGTTTGGTCTGGGCGTTGATAGATGAGTGAGTGAGTGAGTGAGTGAGTGAGTGAGTGGTATTTGACAAATATATAGTAGATATAGGAAAATAAGATACTATCATTCTGTACATTTATAACTAGATAGTATGAGTTTGGTGCAACTATTTATCCTTTGTGAGTGTGTGTGTGTGCGTATTTATTGCATGAATGATTGTAGTATAATATAATTTTAACTTGTAAATATGTAAATATACCACTTCTAGGTTTAAGTTTAGCTTTAGAGGTTGATCCGGAATATTTTAAAAAGGATACAACCGACTTAACGGGCATGTGTGTGTGATAAATGCGCGTGCATGAATAATTATCCTCGAGTGCGTCATGTATGAATGAGTAACTGTAAATATGTAAATAAAGTGGTTTAGGTTTAATTCACAGGGAAAGGCCACTGTTTACAAACAAGCTGCTGTTACCTTCCTTTTGAAAGGAGGCAGCAGTGTTGCACTGCATTTTATATTTAACACTAGCTGTTACCCAGTGTGCCATGCTACACCAACTTTATATTATATAGTTGTAAGGAACAAACATACAGCTGGTAGATTATTTTGACCTAGGCTATGACACTCCCCGTATCAACCCCTAACTGTGTGCAAAGTTTGGTCAACTTTGGTCAAACAGTGTGGATTTGTATAAGGAAAATAAAGACAGACAGACAGCTGACAGATGATTTTGACCTAGCCTATGACACTCCCCGTATCAACCCCTACCTGTGTGCAAAGTTTGGTCAACTTTGGTCAAACGGTGTGGATTTGTATAAGGAAAATAAAGACAGACAGACAGCTGACAGATGATTTTGACCTAGCCTATGACACTCCCCGTATCAACCCCTACCTGTGTGCAAAGTTTGTTCAAAATCGCTTGAAAGCTGTGGATTTATATGAGGAACAAATTGAATGGCTTGGGGGAGTTCATTTAGATTCTGCAGGTTCCATCTTCCAATACTCCCTGCATTACAATCAAAGTAATATACACTTTTTTTATATTTTTTTCCTGAGTTTTAAAAGTATAATAATTATAATATTAAAATAGAGAAATATGATAGTGTAATGATAACAACTATTATAATACAAATAAAAATAGTAATAATAATATTGAAATGGTCAGTACCTGAATGGGTGACCGACCACGTGCTGTTGGCATTATAAAAGGGTGGCAACCTATAGATAGCCCGGCGCTAATGGCCAAGTTGTAGATGCGCCGTTAAACACACACACACACACACACAAAAAAAATAATAATATTGAAAAAGAAACAAATTATAATATCAAAATTACAAATTAGGTGAAAGAAATAAAAAAAAAGAATGAATATAAATGAATTAAATAAAATAAAATAACTGATTAATGAAAAGAAAACGTCCGTTCTTGCAATGGCTTATTCTTGCGATTGTTAAAACAGAATTCAATCAGGATTGTGGTCCTGAGAAACTGTTCAATTATTTACAGCAGCATTATTTTTCAAAAACAAATGCACTACTTTTCTCATTTCTTCCGATACTAAACATAAAGGTATGAATTCTGTATACGCACTTTTGATAAGATTATATGATATAATAATAAAAAATTATGATTTGTCAAAATGAAATTATTTACAGTAATAATCCATTGTCTCAGTTTAAAAATAAATATATGTCAAGATTGCTTTACATACATTCAGAAAAATTTCACAAAAAGTTTTAGCAGAAATATTTTACTACAGCTCATGACAAACGTGTAGTAGATAGGGTGGGAGAAAGAGTAAAATCCTTGGTCTCTAATGGAAGTTATGAGCAAATCTGAAACTAAAAATGTAAAAAACTCAGTAGAGTTTGCTAATGTTGCATCTAGTTTAATGACAAACACTACAATTCTCCGTATGAGCCAAGTGGATATTGAGCCTGCTATAAGTTCGGACAGTCCATGGGTTACTGTTAAAGACATAGTTTTTATTAAGCAAATGCATGTGATAAAATGCAATTCGCAAATCAAAAATTCAACTATGGAAAACGAACTGAAACCAGCAAGTTAACAGATCAAAAACTTAATATTTCAAATTTTAATGTTAGTTACTGGTGTGCAGTTACATGTGATAAAAATTAAGCTGTATTTCATTTTATATTGCCCAGCAAACCCTTCACTGAAGTAATGAATGTTTTGTACATGTAGTTTTCATTCTGAATAGCTTTGGGTTATTTTTTATAGTTTTTAAAATTAAATCGCTGTACTATAAAAAATAATATATTGTTAGCTAAAATTTTAATTGAACAATTTTTTGTATTTAACGGGGAAAAAAATTAAAGAGTGAAAAAACCATACATTTTATTTTTTCATGTGATAGTGTATACCTTTTGGAATAATAATAAAAAACTATGTTAGTGATTTTCTTTTTATCGTTTGATGATATTCCACTTAGTGTGGAACGCCATATTTAATTTTTACAAAATGCATTTTAACACTTCAGGATTTTTTCAGAACATTTGTAATAACTTTATGCTTACATTATTTTTTTTTCTGGCTTCCATATTTATTGAAGTATTGTCATAGAAAATGTCATCAACATTGGTCGATAGGTATGATTTATATTTTAGAACTAAGTGCACTTCTTTTGTCCAATCGATGATAACTGCAAAATTTGAAATACTTTAGTAGGGTATAAAATTAAACTATTTGAGATTGACAAAAACTATTTTATATTCTTACTTATATCCATGAAAGGAATGAACATGCCAAGTTTCATTAAAATCTGAGATCATGGATGTCAAATCCTATTTTTTTGGGTTGATTTGACATGGAATGACCCAAATGTTTAAATATCATGTCACACATAGATGATTTTAGGTGGTACGTTAAAGAACTAAAAGTATTTAAATTATTAAAGTTCTGTGCAGGTTAATGGGTTAATGTTGAAGACATAGTTTGTGTTAAGCAAATGCATGAGATAAAATGCAATTCACAAAAAAATTAACTATGGAAAACAAACGGGAAACTCCAAATCAACAGATCAAATACTTGATATTTCAAATTACTTACTAATATATGATATTAATCCAAAATCTGAGAATATAAGGTTGTAATTTAGATAATCACAACATTTTTCAACTGATCAAAAACTTAATATTTGAAATTACTTATTAATATATATTAGTCAAAATTTTAAGAATATAAGGCTATAATTTAGGTAAACACTAATATTTTACTAAAACTAAAAAGTTTTGGAAATTAGATAAACAAACCAAACTTAAAAAAAAGGATAATGGTTAATGGCTTCTAGGGGCTCAGTGCTGCTCTACATTTTCATCAGAAATTAATAAAATTGATCTTATATGATATTACTTGTCCAAATCTTGAGAATATACGGCTATAATTTAGATAAACATACAGGTTAAAACTGAAAAGTTTTGTTCGCAAAAGAAAAACTTTTCGCAAAAAAAGAAGAAAGTTTTTTTTAGCTTGCTAATCTCCACCTAGGCAACACTGGAAAGAAAATTACTATTTTTGAACAATTCACTCTTCTTTAATTAACAATTTGGAACTCGTTACTTCCGAACTGTGAAGCCTAAAAGATTTTATATATATATATATATGATTATATAATGATGTAAAGTCATCAATGAGTTCGAGTTATTCTAATTATCAAGAACATCAACAAATAAATTTGAGATATTATTCAAAATGACTGCCAGAATATGAATGGTTCAGTGTAGCCAATTTTTCTTGAACAAAACTTTTGACCTTTTGACCAAATTTCGAAATTTGACTATTTTGACCTAGCCTAGGAGATTTCCCGTATCAAGAAGTACATGTGTGCCAAGTTTGGTCCAAATTGGTCAAACGGTGTGGATTTGTATAAGGAACAAACAAACAGAAAAACAGAAAAACAGAAAAACAGACACGTGATTTTTATATATATAGATTAGGAAAACAGAATATAACAGAAGGGTGCTAATGACCTTAGCAGTAGATGCACCAAAAAAACAAAACAAAAAAAAACCTAGGTATTTGAAGTGTCTGCATTATTTATTATTCGCTCTAAAATTGCTTTCATTTGTAATTATTTACATTAATGATAGTTGGCATCTGAATAAAACACTATTTTTGGGCGATATTGTTTTGCATATGTCCCCTATGCGCAGTACCTGGTGTTCCACGGTAAGTCTAGCCAACACATATACATCTTCTTATATACACAAGAGATGCACTATAGCAAAATTTCAAGGTTCGTAAAACACTTCATGAAAAGTGCATTACCAGCTCTCCGACTGTTATTGATTGTATTTTAGTGTGACGGATAGCGTATCTGTTTTCGTCCTAAGGATATGTGGGTTCGATTCCTACCTGCAGTATGTTGAGTTTTGAACCCGTGACCCCAAAGAACGATGGCTGTTTAGGAAAGGTCGCAACCTATAGGTAGCCTGATGTGCCGTAACAACAAGAAATACGAGTAAGAAAGTCTAAGAAAAGTCCCTAATCCTGGACTTAGGAATGAAAGTCCTTCCTTTCTCCCTTTATCCTGTTCCCTGATCCTGCTTAGACCATTAGCCGCGTAGGATGTATCCTTTGTATGTCGAGGGTTTAGGACGATCCTTCAGCTCATTTCCCTCACAAATATCAAACGTATACATTTCCTATGACTCCATTATTAACTTATGTTTGTCCGTATAGTAACCATTCCAATACTCTATACATGCGAACCCAGTAACTAGTTTCTTTTTAGTACTCTTCTACACAAACGTGGCAATTTCTAGAGCAAACGATGGGGCGAATGTCCGCTTCCTTCATTTAGCAAAGAGAGGGGAGGGGAAAAAACGTATCCAATTTATATCCCGCTTGCTATTATAATCATTTGGTAACATAACGGATAAAAACAAAAACAAAAAAAAAACACGAATATAATGAAGAATATGTCTAACTAGTTGATTACCCGTGCTTCGTCACGGCAGATAAGTAGTTATTTTATTGCGTTAAATAATGTATCATCAAAATTAACGCTAGGTACTAAATAATTTTGTGCAGTTTATTAAAGCACGGTTCCCCTCATACTATGTGTTATTCATCAATTGATAAGTAATCAGAGTATAATTTTTCTTGATATTGGGGCGCTCCTGACCAGTGTCAAGAAACGCATAACCTAGACATAACCCGTTATCTGTGTCAGATGTTTAACCAGTACAAGTTAAAATTCGTTGTGAATAATAAGTAGACGTTAAAGTTTTAAAATTTTACGTTTCCAAGATATCATTTGGAAACACCAATTATATTTGCGAGCATTACCAAGAAGTGTTCTGACTGGGGATGCTGATGGGTGAGGAGGCTGTGCAAGGGTTCGGGATATTATCACAGACCAGGGGGGAACATCACCAGGTATAGCGTAAACTCTATGAGGGACAAAATCACAGTTTATTTCTAGTAATTCAAGGTCTGCCATCAGAATTGAAAAGAATCGCAAATAAAAATAATATTATGAAATAGTATTACACAGTATTATACAGCTGACCTGATATCGTCCTAGTAACGCATGCTGTCAATATCAAAGGTCAAAAAAACCTTTCTTAGCGAGCGCTTACATCCTAAAGAGAATGTCCATACAAAATTTCAAATTTTCCTGTCAATTTGTTTAGGCTGGGCGATGATTGGTCAGTGAGTGAGAGATATTTAGGATAAAAAGAAACAAAATTAATTTATAAGTGTTAGGGGTTTACTCTAAAATGGATTAATAATATACGGTCAAAATCATTCTTTTAATTGCTAGAATATAACCCTACTTTAGAAATAGTTAAAATCGACAAATTTGAGGTGGAATTTGACGTCGGACAAGAATTATAATTTATATTTTAACTCCCTTTTATGTCTCCAACAAACCCCCACACAACGACCTCAACATTCCCTTCGTAAACGACCTCGCCAAATCCCGATTCCTAACGTTTCATTCCAAATTGTCATCCCACCCAAATCCTAGAGGATCAATCCCTTTCCACTCAGACCCACCCTAAAGACCTTCCCAGGAGGCTTAAAAGGCTTTGGCCCCGTGACCAGCTACCATGACAGCAGTCAAATATCGCCTTAAAAATGGGTTCATTCGTTTTCCTATGTTAAGAAACCTATAAAAGAATTACCTGGAAGCATATGAACTCAAAAACGTAAGCGTTACGATTTTTTTTGCGCGCGAATTTCGCCCCAAACGCCATCTTCCTTTGGGCGGATTCTGCTGGCTAACGAACCTTTCAAATTGGAAGACAGATTTTCGTACAAAATTTCATCAAAATCTGACCATTTTTGAGCCGTCAGGAGCGCGAACAGACAAGCATATATATAAATATATACATATATATATATATATATATATATATATATATATATATATATATATATATATATATATGTATATATACAAATTTGAACCACCTATATTTTCGTGATCTATGGGGTCTGAAACGAGAAAGTTTCTAGTCGGCACGTCCGGATCGCGCCGTGAGGTCAACCTCATAAGCGGGTTCTCCCTATGGAGATAGGGAGTAACCGCGCTAAAACAGCACAGATTGTTTTGATATATTAGGAAGTGCCGATAATGTTTGGCTCTTTCCATATACTATTCATTGACATGTATACTTAGGCCAGCACAATTAATTATTGTACTTAATTGTACAGATTTTAAATAAACATAAAAATAAAAAAAAATAAAAATATTTTAATTCGCTTGGGTTCCATTATTTATTGTTATTGGTCCCCAAGGGAATGTAGCTTTTGTTATATTGAATATTTTTTTACAATAAGGAACCAGTCACTTTTTATCACCAAATAATTTGTATAAGCACCCGTTATATTGTAGGGTAATTACAAAACCCGAAAATAACTGCTGACGTAGTTTTGCCAGAAATGCCCTCCCATTCTAGAACAAATTATTCACGTGACCCTTGCTGTCGTTATTTTAGTTTCCATGCAATGTGCGTTCAAAGCTAAAGATAAACTGTATGTGTGCTCCAAACTAGCGAAAATACACTACTCGCGCAATGGTTAATTCATAGTTAGACAACATTTTGATAGATTTCAGGAGTTTTGCACTGCAACACCAGCTGGCATACTCGGCAATGACCGCTTTTTGTGATGACGCCAAACAAATAACATGTCGTTTTGCAGGCCAAAATAACAATTCAAAACATTGAGTCAATCGATCGTTATAAAAATTCCTTATTTTTTGTGATGCTAATAGCTGTTACCCGGCGTGCCATGCTACACCTACTTTCTGCATCTGGAGAAGTAAAAATAAATTTTAAACCAAATAAGTAATATTAAAATGACACAAATCTGTAACTGTTCGGGTTCACTGTTTCGAAACCGTGACCTCCGAACTGTGAGTCCTAGACGATTTTAACCTAGCCTATAATATCCCCGTATCAAGACATACATGTGTGTTCAGTTTGGTCAAAATCGGTCAGACGGTGTGGATTTGTATAAGGAACAAACATACAGAGTGACAGCTGGTAGATGTTTTTAACCTAGCCTATGACACTCCGTATCATGCTCTAACTTTTGCCAAGTTTAGTCAAAATCGGTCAAACGGTGTGGATTTGTATAAGGAACAATCAAACAGATAAACATACAGACAAGTGATGCGTTATATATATATAGATTGCAAACAAATTTTGTTACGCTGCCTATACGATAATATCTTCCATGTTTGCCGACACTAAATACTCCATAACCGACATGTGTTTGGAGCTAGATGTCTGGATGCGTTCCAGATGTTGGAGACCCGGGGCTAAACCCTCTATCTGCTAAGTAGGTTCATAACTTGGCGACTAGCCATATCATCATGGATGGAGTACCGCCAAGCCTAGGGTACGAAGCAAGTAGGTACTGCTACTCTATCAACGAGTACTTTTAACAGATTGGTACTTATATATTAACTTGAAGGTCTTCGCAGCAATTGTTATCTGCTAAAACAAAAATAATAAATTATTATTTTAGGAATGAATAATTCGTCATCAGAAAAAATATAGAATAAAATAAATATTAAATACCTAACAGATAGATTTTTTTTGTTTTGCGGCGCATGAAATCTTGGCCATTAGCGCCGACATCCGTGGTGCAGCAAGGAATCATCTATTATCAACGTACCGCCGCACAGTGGCACGAGTATATGGGGTAAGTAATCAAAAATCGTATTTTTGTCTAGACAAGGTTTATTATTTTTTTCTGTTATTAAAAAAAACAAACATGGGATAACAAAGAATTTTTGACTTAAAAAATAATGTGTTGCGGTATAAACTTACATAGAATATACACGGAACCTTATATACGATATTTACGAACTTCTAAAAAATATATACAGAACTTTTACAAATGAAAAAACGTATTCCTCCTCAGAATCACTAGATTGTAAACAAATACTATTATTTTTATTTAAAATTAAGTATGATGAAACGATTTCTTCAATTTTTTTTCGGTTTTGGAGCTAACCTTTCTTAAAGTTGAAAGATATGGATCTGATGAGAGAAAGAGTATTTTCAATTAATCCATATTTGTAACAACACAAGATGTTTTCCTCGTATTCAGTTCTCTGAGATATCTTATGTCTTTGTGTCGGCCCTCCAATGCTTCTTCTGATAATTGCCCAATTGGTGTAATGAAAAATGAAAAATTATCAGGTCCATGTAAAAGCAGTTTATGCTTCAGATATAAATCTTTACCAACTAATTCTCACCAATTAATTCAGTTAATTTCGGCATATTAATTGATTTACCACTAGACACCATTTTCAAAAAGGTGTCCAAATTAATTTTTTAATGTTATCTCCAGTCAGGTAATTTCGCTACTTAAGTTTAGATTGCCAAAAAATCTGTGAGCGACATTACCGTCGTTAGTGGAACCAAAAAATGTTTCTGGCTTATCGATTAATTTCGACCACCTTCTACCATTTTATCAACAACTACCAGCATTTCTATTCACACCTAGTGATCACCACCTTCTACCATTTTATCAACAACTAGCAGCATTTCTATTCACTCCTAGTGATCACCACCTTCTACCATTTTATCAACAACTAGCAGCATTTCTATTCACTCCTAGCGATCACCACCTTCTACCATTTTATCAACAACTAGCAGCATTTCTATTCACACCTAGTGATCACCACCTTCTACCATTTTATCAACAACTAGCAGCATTTCTATTCACACCTAGTGATCACCACCTTCTACCATTTTATCAACAACTACCAGCATTTCTATTCACTCCTAGTGATCTCCACCTTCTACCATTTTATCAACAACTAGCAGCATTTCTATTCACTCCTAGTGATCACCACCTTCTACCATTTTATCAACAACTAGCAGCATTTCTATTCACACCTAGTGATCACCACCTTCTACCATTTTATCAACAACTAGCAGCATTTCTATTCACTCCTAGTGATCACCACCTTCTACCATTTTATCAACAACTACCAGCATTTCTATTCACACCTAGTGATCACCACCTTCTACCATTTTATCAACAACTAGCAGCATTTCTATTCACTCCTAGTGATCACCACCTTCTACCATTTTATCAACAACTAGCAGCATTTCTATTCACTCCTAGTGATCACCACCTTCTACCATTTTATCAACAACTACCAGCATTTCTATTCACTCCTAGTGATCACCACCTTCTACCATTTTATCAACAACTAGCAGCATTTCTATTCACTCCTAGTGATCACCACCTTCTACCATTTTATCAACAACTAGCAGCATTTCTGTTCACTCCTAGTGATCACCACCTTCTACCATTTTATCAACAACTAGCAGCATTTCTGTTCACTCCTAGTGATCACCACCTTCTACCATTTTATCAACAACTAGCAGCATTTCTATTCACTCCTAGTGATCACCACCTTCTACCATTTTATCAACAACTAGCAGCATTTCTATTCACTCCTAGTGATCACCACCTTCTACCATTTTATCAACAACTAGCAGCATTTCTATTCACTCCTAGTGATCACCACCTTCTACCATTTTATCAACAACTAGCAGCATTTCTGTTCACTCCTAGTGATCACCACCTTCTACCATTTTATCAACAACTAGCAGCATTTCTGTTCACTCCTAGTGATCACCACCTTCTACCATTTTATCAACAACTAGCAGCATTTCTGTTCACTCCTAGTGATCACCACCTTCTACCATTTTATCAACAACTAGCAGCATTTCTGTTCACTCCTAGTGATCACCACCTTCTACCATTTTATCAACAACTAGCAGCATTTCTATTCACTCCTAGTGATCACCACCTTCTACCATTTTATCAACAACTAGCAGCATTTCTATTCACTCCTAGTGATCACCACCTTCTACCATTTTATCAACAACTAGCAGCATTTCTATTCACTCCTAGTGATCACCACCTTCTACCATTTTATCAACAACTAGCAGCATTTCTGTTCACTCCTAGTGATCACCACCTTCTACCATTTTATCAACAACTAGCAGCATTTCTGTTCACTCCTAGTGATCTCCACCTTCTACCATTTTATCAACAACTAGCAGCATTTCTGTTCACTCCTAGTGATCACCACCTTCTACCATTTTATCAACAACTAGCAGCATTTCTGTTCACTCCTAGTGATCACCACCTTCTACCATTTTATCAACAACTAGCAGCATTTCTATTCACTCCTAGTGATCACCACCTTCTACCATTTTATCAACAACTAGCAGCATTTCTATTCACTCCTAGTGATCACCACCTTCTACCATTTTATCAACAACTAGCAGCATTTCTATTCACTCCTAGTGATCACCACCTTCTACCATTTTATCAACAACTAGCAGCATTTCTATTCACTCCTAGTGATCACCACCTTCTACCATTTTATCAACAACTAGCAGCATTTCTATTCACTCCTAGTGATCACCACCTTCTACCATTTTATCAACAACTAGCAGCATTTCTGTTCACTCCTAGTGATCACCACCTTCTACCATTTTATCAACAACTAGCAGCATTTCTGTTCACTCCTAGTGATCTCCACCTTCTACCATTTTATCAACAACTAGCAGCATTTCTGTTCACTCCTAGTGATCACCACCTTCTACCATTTTATCAACAACTAGCAGCATTTCTGTTCACTCCTAGTGATCACCACCTTCTACCATTTTATCAACAACTAGCAGCATTTCTATTCACTCCTAGTGATCACCACCTTCTACCATTTTATCAACAACTAGCAGCATTTCTATTCACTCCTAGTGATCACCACCTTCTACCATTTTATCAACAACTAGCAGCATTTCTGTTCACACCTAGTGATCACCACCTTCTACCATTTTATCAACAACTAGCAGCATTTCTGTTCACTCCTAGTGATCACCACCTTCTACCATTTTATCAACAACTAGCAGCATTTCTATTCACTCCTAGTGATCACCACCTTCTACCATTTTATCAACAACTAGCAGCATTTCTATTCACTCCTAGTGATCACCACCTTCTACCATTTTATCAACAACTAGCAGCATTTCTATTCACTCCTAGTGATCACCACCTTCTACCATTTTATCAACAACTAGCAGCATTTCTATTCACTCCTAGTGATCACCACCTTCTACCATTTTATCAACAACTAGCAGCATTTCTGTTCACTCCTAGTGATCTCCACCTTCTACCATTTTATCAACAACTAGCAGCATTTCAATTCACTCCTAGTGATCACCACCTTCTACCATTTTATCAACAACTAGCAGCATTTCTGTTCACTCCTAGTGATCACCACCTTCTACCATTTTATCAACAACTAGCAGCATTTCTATTCACTCCTAGTGATCACCACCTTCTACCATTTTATCAACAACTAGCAGCATTTCTATTCACACCTAGTGATCACCACCTTCTACCATTTTATCAACAACTAGCAGCATTTCTATTCACTCCTAGTGATCACCACCTTCTACCATTTTATCAACAACTAGCAGCATTTCTGTTCACTCCTAGTGATCACCACCTTCTACCATTTTATCAACAACTAGCAGCATTTCTATTCACTCCTAGTGATCACCACCTTCTACCATTTTATCAACAACTAGCAGCATTTCTATTCACTCCTAGTGATCACCACCTTCTACCATTTTATCAACAACTAGCAGCATTTCTATTCACTCCTAGTGATCACCACCTTCTACCATTTTATCAACAACTAGCAGCATTTCTATTCACTCCTAGAGATCACCACCTTCTACCATTTTATCAACAACTAGCAGCATTTCTATTCACTCCTAGAGATCACCACCTTCTACCATTTTATCAACAACTAGCAGCATTTCTATTCACTCCTAGTGATCACCACCTTCTACCATTTTATCAACAACTAGCAGCATTTCTATTCACTCCTAGCGATCACCACCTTCTACCATTTTATCAACAACTAACAGCATTTTCGACCCGCCGCACAGTAGGACCAAACGACATTTCGTGTTTCAAAAAGGGCTCCAGCCTCTAAATCATAACAGATTTCAATGATTTTTAAAAAAATGAAAGCTAATAAAATTTAGAACAACTTTGTCTAGCCAAATTATTGTTTTTTGTTTCCCTTGTTTATTAAATTGTTTGTAAATAATTTACGAACTTTTACAATTGAACATAAAATAATATTTTATTTTTTATCTACATAATATCAGCACTGATATCGTTAAAATTAAACATTTAAATCCTAATTAGACTTGGAAAAAATATGACTGAAATCTTCTAAAGGTAAATATTTGTTAGCTCAACAATTAGATAATTGAAAAAATATGATTTCAAAAGAGATTTTTTTTTCCACGTCTAATAAGGATTTTAAGGTACAGTGGAACATGGATAATTCGAACTTCGATAATTCCAATATTTCTCTCGGTCCCTAGAATTTAGGGCATAAACAATGTAAAAAAATCGTGGTTAATTCGAATAAAATTTTGGATAATTCGATTTTTTTACGAATCTTTACATCCAATGGGAGGTGTTCGATCTTAATTTTTTTTGAAAATATGTCCCCTTGGGTAAGAAGGATAGTAAGATACGGATGTAGGGGTTCCGGGACAAGAAGCGCGGCGGTATCATCTAAAAGAGGTAAAAAAAAATGTGTTGATTTGACATGGAATGACCCATAGTCTAGTTCTTGGAGTCTAGGAGTTCTGCAAAGTGGTGGGTCGCGCTTCCTCCCTTCCAGGGGTTGTAGTTAAATACACCATCCTGTCGTTTTATCCTAGAATTCCCTCTCGCCATCCCTCCCATCTTCATATCTTATTCAGTTATAAGTCAGTCAGTACCTAGATCTGTTGTATTGTTTGTGCCTTGAATTTCTGGTGTACAATGGAGTTCTGTGAATGCTTGATTTAGGATGTCGAAGCCTAAAGTTATAAAACTTTAACGTTGTCAGAGAAAATAGCTGCAATTAAAGAAATTGAAAATGGAATAAAGAAAAAATCTTCCTAACACTTTATCGACTTACCTGAAAAATAATGAAAAAATTCTTGCCCAAGAAAATGACTTTTTTCAAAGCAATGGACTTTTATTTTTAATTTGTTTATAAATTATTTATTACATATGTACTTAATCATCAATTTATGAAATATTTGTTATTGTTTAAATAAAATGTATGTATTTTTTTAAATTAAAAGAAGTGAAAATATGAAATTCGATTTTTTACCCCTTTATTTTCAAAAACTTTTCTATTTCGAATTTTGGATAATTCGAACTTTTTTATCGGTTCCTAGAGGTTCGAATTATCCAAGTGCTACTGTATACTCTGAACGATATCAATGCTGATATTAAGTTAGATCGAAAATGAAATATTATTTTATGTTCAATTGTAAAAGTTAATGAATTTGTGAATTATTTACAAGAAAATTAATTAACAGAGGAAATAGAAAACAAAATTCTGACTAGACAAAGTTTTCCTAAATTTTATTAGATTCATTTTAAAAAAAAAAATGCATTGAAATCAGTTAGAATTTGGAGGCTGTATCCTTTTTTGAAACACGATATGTCGTTTGGCACCTCTGTGCGCCTTATGTCTACATATTTCTTTACTAACCTTCAAGAAGATAATATGACCCCGGTTAACAACCCAACGCCTAAGCCACGTAGAATCACAACATAAAAGCCCACATAAACGCACATACAAATCCCCCAGCCATCCTAAGGTTTCTTCACGATATAACCGCAGTAAACCTCCCCTGACCTTCAGACTACACCTTACCATCTAGCCTACTCCTGCCACCACCTCCAGGGATATAAACCCCAAGACATCTCTCCGCCGCCTCCGTAACGCCCAGTAGTAAATACTCTTCGGGGATTAACATGTTCAACACTTCCACCTGATGCACCGCAGAATCCCATGTACTGTCTACTTTAATAGGAATGTAAAATGGAACAAACAAATAAACTTGAGTGGAGCAGACTTAGAGGAATATTATGTTTACCTCCAGCTCCTGTCACTCTCTTACATACGTATATATATGTATATATATATATATATATATATATATATATATATATATATATATATATATATATACGAATATTGTATAAATATTAAACAACGAGGTCCAGTAACAGGTACGGGATTATTATTTCACTACCAAAATATTCACTAGAAAACAACTTATTACGATTACTAAATGAAGGGTATTAATTAATAATACCAAACAGGTGAAGAATAACCCTTCAAAATTTTTTCAAACTTTTCATTTATTTCTCCATCACAACGTTTCGGACACACAGGTCCATCCTCAGGCAATCATGTCCTGTTCATTACTACAGTTACACTAAAACAGTCATGCAATAAATAAACATGATTCCTGTAAGGAATCAAGTCAAATTACACCTACATCAATTAAACACTCATTATCACAGCCATATTAGAAGACTTTATCAACCTACCTAGGCCTATTATATTAAACACTCATTATCGTCGTGATAATGAGTGTTTAATTGATGTAGGTGTAATTTGACTTGGTTCCTTACAGGAATCATGTTTATTTATTGCATGACTGTTTTAGTGTAACTACAGTAATGAACAGGACATGATTGCCTGAGGATGGACCAGTGTGTCCGAAACGTTGTGATGGAGGAATAAATGTAAAGTTTGAAAAATTTTTGAAGGGTTATTCTTCACCTGTTTGGTATTACTAGAAAACAACGTTTGCCAGCTCAACTGGTATGTATATATATATATATATATATATATATATATATATATATATATATATACATATATATACTAGTTGAACTGGCAAACGTTGTTTTCTAGTGAATATTTTGGTAGTGAAATGATAATCCCGTACCTGTTACTGGACCTCGTTGTTTAATATTTATACAATATCCGTGTTGTTCCTTCTGGAACATTAGCGGATATTGAATAGCGTCGTATGAATGGTGTGCATCAGGAATGGTTTCTAGATGATTATTTCTTCTTCGGATCATGATTTGTTGCATAGCTGTACGGTCGCCAACCACGATTCCAGCAACGTCATCAGCAACAGGTGCATTGAATGTACTCTTCAGATGGTTCTTTATCGGGGTTCATGATGGCGTCAATGTCACTTTGTAATTTGTGAATGTGTGATTTACAAAAAATAATTTCAACAATTCATTCTGCTCATTCAATAGATCCTCCAGCTTACTCACGAAGCGCCTGCAAACCGTGAATTGAGGACAATGTAGCCGCAACGTGCATCCACGCGATTGGCGAGTGCGTTTTGGGACTCCTCCCCACCCATAAAGTAAATTTGTAAAAATTTATGTGGTTGGTTTGTCATTGGCAGCATTAATCCAATTTGTGATAAACTTGGCCTTTGATTTTGAATGTTGAATTAAATTATTGACCATTTGCAGCATTATGTTTTACTATTTCCGTTGCTCCGAACGATGTCATTTGGAAACATGAGTTGAATGTTCGAATTGACCTCATGAACAGGCTAGAATCTGGATCCGTACCGATAAGCAAACTGTTCAATGTTTCAGGTGGTATTTCAATTTCCGGTGTTTGCACTTTTCCTGACGCACAACACATCCTGGTTGGCTCATTTTTTAATTTAAGATCATGACAATGAGGGCATTCTCTGCCCATAGCGCCCATCTCTACATTTCGGATGAGCGTATTATTCTATATCGGGCTCAAAATTGATTGCTAGACGAAGGAATAAATCGGATGTAAATACTGTATGTAGGTATATAACGTTTTTATTTCACTTTTTAATTTTAAAATAGACATGATATTAAATAACAATGATAAATCACTAATAACATCAAAAAGTAACTCATTGAGTGGAGATGGTTGACCGTAGATGATGCAAGGTAGGGTTTGTCGGGGTTCGGTCACTGCTACTTAACAAAACTACATTTTATCATAAAAATGGTTTTATTGTGCCGAAGTTTCGGCTTCAACTTCAAGCCCCATTTTATGTTTTTATGTTTTTGTAGTTATTTTTATATCTAATATAATATGTAATCTGTTATTCTTATATATGTTCTCCTATATATTATGTTCTAGTATTTTATGTTTTCGTCTTTTTCCATATATGTATGTATATATGTATGTGTATTTGTGTATGTAGAAATATATATATATATATATATATATATATATGTATATTTCAGTATTACATCCGTCCTACTTGTTTTTTACAGCCCTGATGAAGGCTTGAAGTTCAAGCCGAAACGTCGGCACAATAAAACCATTTTTATGATAAAATGTAGTTTTATTAAGTAGCAGTGACCGAACCCCGACAATCCCTACCTTGCAAAAAGTAACTGGTGTACCTAAAGTAAAAAAGACCCTGAATGCTAATTATTATCAGGCTAGAATTGACTGAGCCGCTTTTATAAAGGTAAACAGTAACAATTTGTCACGAAATAAGAATAAAAAAAAAATGTTTAGTAAACAGGCATAAATGTTGTCAACCCAGTTTACTTCAGGTCGAGAAGTGTTTGACACATCGAGTCGTAATGAAGCATGTGTTGTTTGTGTTTTAGAAGAAATGTTGATAGTCTTGCAAGAAATAATTTTTTGCCTAACCTAATGCCGCTTCCAGATGTTTAGTCACGTAGGATTCGTTCCCATGAGCAGGACCTCCTAAACAGAGCAATAAAATAGTTGACAAAACGCCTCTAAAACCACTAGAGTCTTGAATCGGGTCTTTATATGACTTCCTTAAAGTTGGAGGGAAGCAAACACGTGGGCTACAAATGTCAAACGTTCAGTTATTTATGGAAGCTAGACGATGTGGTTGATTTGCGGGCGGAGGTCTCTGACAAGGAGTCGGGTTGGGTTCTAGGCTAGAATTTATTGGCTCCCCTTTTTTCTACAAAGGACTATAAACTTCTTCTGCTGGTGTATTAAACTGTGGTTAAACAGTCATGGATTATTACTCATTTACTTTCTAATAATAACAGCATTCCGGCTCTCCCCTTGGTCTAGTGGCGAATTAGTTACACATGCGGGAGATGGTGGGTTCGAGTCCCACCGGAGCAGGACTTTTCTCATCCCACGGCTCGTTGAGAAAATTCCTCGCTGCACCAGGATGTCGGAGCTAATGGCTGGAGATGCCGATGCGCTGTAAAAAACAAGACAACATATATATATATATATATATATATATATACTAGTTGAACTGGCAAACGTTGTTTTCTAGTGAATATTTTGGTAGTGAAATAATAATCCTGTACCTGTTACTGGACCTCGTTGTTTAATATTTATACAATATCCGTATATATATATATATATATATATATATATATACATATATATATGTATATATATACGTATGTAAGAGAGTGACAGGAGCTGGAGGTAAACATAATATTCCTCTAAGTCTGCTCCACTCAAGTTTATTTGTTTGTTCCATTTTACATTCCTATTAAAGCAGACAGTACATGGGATTCTGCGGTGCATCAGGTTGAAGTGTTGAGCATGTTAATCCCCGAAGAGTATAAGAGTATACATAGCATACCTTATCCCTAAGACTCCAAAGGTAGTCCAAAAAGTAGTTGAAATTAAAAAATAAAAAAAAAATGAAGAATAAAAAAGCAATTCAAAAGATTGTAAAAAAAATAGTTCATTAGAGAAAAAGAGTTGTTCGCTCAACATTATTCAAAGTTGAGAGATTTTGTAAGAGAGCATACCCGAAAGGCAATTGATACTCCCAAAAATAATTGAAATAATTAAAAAAAAAACAAAACAAAAAAAAACGTAAGAATGGAATTACAAATAACATAATCGTTCCGAACGTAACCGAATCGTCCGAAATAGTTATTTTCTTTTGAAATTTTAACGCATTTTCTTAGCCGAATATAATTTCCTTGACTTTACACCTTAACGAAACATCTATGTGAATCTCAGTGCAAAAATATTTCAATGACCAGAAGTTAAAATTAAGATAACTTCTATGATGTTTAGGAACCGATGTATGCATATCCATTTTATCGAGAATAATTCTAATTTATTTCTGTTAATATCACAAAAATAAGCGTAATATAACTTTTATTTATTTCATGTTTTTTCACTCTAAAATTGTAATCACATTATGAATTTGACCGATTATCTCAGTTCTGAGTATATCGTTAGAAAACTGAATAGAATTTTACAACTTTCGTGAGATTCGGAAGTCTGTATGATTTTTTTTCAGAGAGTAGTGATTTTCAAAAAGGTTGTTGCTAACCAGAAGCATTTATTTATTTCAGTTTTAACGTCCATTATTGTTAACTACGAATTTTAGGACGGGTTATCTATAGGTTACCACCCTTTTCTAGCCAGGACAGGGCTGATGCCTTTTCGTTTTTCTAAAGAAAAGCCACCACCCCATAGTGGGAATCGAACCCACGACCTTTGGCACAGAGTGTTAAGTGCTCACGCCTTAACGCTTACGGCCACCGGGCCTCCAGAAGCATCTAATAATGTCAACTTTTTGAATTGATAACACGGTTTGAATGAGATAATTCTGGACATTGGATGGTCATGAGCATTAAAGAAAATTTAATGTTGATTTCAAAAATGTAATTAAACTTTTGAAATAAGTAAAGATGGAATGGTTGGGATTCGGCTAAATAAACCTCAATATGATAAGTAAAGATGGAATGGTTGGGATTCGGCTAAATACTACAAGTAAAGATGGAATGGTTGGGATTCGGCTAAATAAACCTCAATATGATTTTGTTTTAAAAAATCTATATTTCGGACGTTTCGGCTACTCATCGGTAGCCTTCGTCAGCTAAAATGACAAAAAAAAAGAAATTAATACAAAAACAGAAAAAAATTATGATTGTGATAGGTAACAGAACTATAGATACAATTAACTTATAAAAGAACATATCGTCTTAAATTCTTAGAATGAAAAAGTGAATAGGTACAATAATTGATTTTAATAGTAATTAGTAACGTTAATTGATTTTACAAAGAAATAAGAAGCTACATACCAATGACAAATATAGTAGCTAATAGTAACATTAATTAATTTTACAAAGAAATAAGATACTACATACCAATAGAAATGCCGAGCGGCAGAGGAAGACCAAGGTTGGCAATTAAGTAACCATTGTAGAGTGTCTAAGGAGAAAAAGAAATCTACTGGGGTATAAGTAAGTGGAAACAGCAGGTGGTGGGGGAAATGTCGGTAAGGATCAAAAAGCATGTTTATGACATGTCGGTAAGGGTCAAAAGGCATGTTTATGACATATTTATGACAGGAAAGGAGAAAAAGGTGTTAATGGAAGGATACCCAAGGGGCATGGTAAAAATCTAGGTGGGAGGTCGGGAGAGTATTTGGAAAATATTAGCGTACATAGGAGAATTGCCTTGTTGGTCAGTTTTGTAGTTTATATTGTTTTTGTTTAAGTATAGTGTACACATTCCGAGATCTGTAGTCTTTTTTTGTTTCGTCCGAAATATAGATTTTTTAAAACAAAATCATATTGAGGTTTCTTTAGCCGAATCCCAACCATTCCATCTTTACTTATCACCTCGACGGCTAACTATCTAATCTTCATTTTGAAATAATGTGTGTAAGTAGAGAAAATTGGAGTTCTACTAAAAAAAAGTCCGACTCACAGGAACTGCGTCATCTTAGCGCGCTTACGTACATCTCGAAGAAATGGAATAGATTAGCATCACAAATCACAGGAAACTGACAGTAGCCAACGTACACAGAAGCGGATAATTCTTAATCTGTATAAGTCAATACAATTATGTACTGAAAACTTACTTACTCTTCGACTACTGCTGAGAAGGCTCTATTCCTAACAACCAAAAATTCGTTGTCATTTTAAGTATCTTGTTTTACTAGCAAATTCGTTTTACTGTTATAATCAACTGTAAATATGTGCTTCATGGCGAACAAAATTCCATTCTGTCGTGGTTAAATCTTTCTATAAAATAAGAAATAACGATAACTTCAGTTGTAGGCTATGAGGAAGGTTATATAGATAGGAGAATTCAAAACAATCTAAGCATACGTCATCATGATTAGCCACTGCCATCTTGACTACCACAGCCACTCCAAACTTATTACCAATACCTTTCACCGTTTCTTAGCTTATTTTACTAAAATACTAATTTTAATGATAAATTCAATTTAAAACAAAAAACAAACAATTAAAAAGTGACTTAAACAAAGAGAAAACCCCTTTCAAAACAACAAAACAAACACTTTTTAAGTTTTAAGCGCTTATATCTCTGATTGCCGTTGCCCTATCGAATATTCATTCAGAACCTTTTTTGTAGAGAATTCAGTAAGCATTCAAATGGTCACTTTCCACTTACCACGATTTCCCAACCGTTATTGAGATATTTACGAAAAATGTATGAAGATCCGAAAACTTTTCATGTCTATTAATAAAATAATTTTTTTTCGCATACTTCGTCGACCCCAATTATAACCAAAATTTAAAAATCTTAGTTGGGATTAATTTCCAAGATTTCATCAAAATCGGGCCATTTTTGAGCTTGCTAGAGCGTTAACAGACAAGCATATATATATATATATATATATATATATATATATATATATATATATATATATACACAAATTTGAACCACCTATATTTTCGTGATCCATGGGGTCTGAAACGAGAAAGTTTCTAGTCGGCACTTCCGGATTGCGTCATGAGGTCAACCTCATAAGCGGGTTCTCCCTATGGAGATAAGGAGGAACCGCGCTAAAACACGGGTATTTTCTAAAGAGACTTTAGAACGGCATAAGTCTGGAACGGAGTGAGGTAGAACTGTTTGGTTGGTGGTGTTGAACTAAATTGTTTGTCTAGTTTCATCCCCAGAAGGGTTGTCATTAACTATGACAACTTACGCTTATGACACGCCCAGTATAAAGTGAAAATCATCAAGAAGATAATCGAAATGAGGACTTTCGAATGTTGAATTTATTCCATTGAAACCTATGTATTCAACGTAAATACGTAAAGTTTTTTACACTTCTAGAAACGGTTCGACGTGGCCGGACGTGGTTAGGTGATCCATTGAAACCCATGTATTCAACGTAAATACGTAAAGTTGTTTACCCTTCTAGAAACGGTTCGTCGTGGCCGGACGTGGTTAGGTGATCCATTGAAACCCATGTATTCAACGTAAATACGTAAAGTTGTTTACCCTTCTAGAAACGGTTCGACGTGGCCGGACGTGGTTAGGTGATCCATTGAAACCCATGTATTCAACGTAAATACGTAATGGTGTTTACCCTTCTAGAAACGGTTCGACGTGGCCGGACGTGGTTAGGTGATTTATTGCAACCTATGTATTCAACGTAAATACGTAAAGTTGTTTACACTTCTAGAAACGGTTCGACGTGGCCGGACGTGGTTAGGTGATTTATTGCAACCTATGTATTCAACGTAAATACGTAAAGTTTTTTACACTTCTAGAAACGGTTCGACGTGGCCGGACGTGGTTAGGTGATCCATTGAAACCCATGTATTCAACGTAAATACGTAAAGTTGTTTACCCTTCTAGAAACGGTTCGACGTGGCCGGACGTGGTTAGGTGATCCATTGAAACCCATGTATTCAACGTAAATACGTAAAGTTGTTTACCCTTCTAGAAACGGTTCGTCGTGGCCGGACGTGGTTAGGTGATCCATTGAAACCCATGTATTCAACGTAAATACGTAAAGTTGTTTACCCTTCTAGAAACGGTTCGACGTGGCCGGACGTGGTTAGGTGATCCATTGAAACCCATGTATTCAACGTAAATACGTAATGGTGTTTACCCTTCTAGAAACGGTTCGACGTGGCCGGACGTGGTTAGGTGATTTATTGCAACCTATGTATTCAACGTAAATACGTAAAGTTGTTTACACTTCTACAAACGGTTCGACGTGGCCGGACGTGGTTAGGTGATCTATTGCAACCTACGTATTCAAAGTAAATACGTAAAGATTTTTACCCTTCTAGAAACGGTTCGACGTGACCGGACGTGGTAAGGTGATCCATTGGAACCTATGTATTCAACGTAAATACGTAAAGGTGTTTACCCTTCTAGAAACGGTTCGACGTGGCCGGACGTGGTTAGGTGATTTATTGCAACCTATGTATTCAACGTAAATACGTAAAGTTGTTTACACTTCTACAAACGGTTCGACGTGGCCGGACGTGGTTAGGTGATCTATTGCAACCTACGTATTCAAAGTAAATACGTAAAGATTTTTACCCTTCTAGAAACGGTTCGACGTGACCGGACGTGGTAAGGTGATCCATTGGAACCTATGTATTCAACGTAAATACGTAAAGGTGTTTACCCTTCTAGAAACGGTTCGACGTGGCCGGACGTGGTTAGGTGATCTATTGGAACCTATGTATTCAACGTAAATACGTAAAGTTGTTTACTCTTCTAGAGACGGTTCGACGTGGCCGGACGTGGTTAGGTGATCTATTGGAACCTATGTATTCAACGTAAATACGTAAAGTTGTTTACTCTTCTAGAGACGGTTCGACGTGGCCAGATGGTTAGGTGATCTATTGCAACCTATTTATTCAACGTAAATACGTAAAGGTGTTTACCCTTCTAGAAACGGTTCGACGTGGCTGGACGTGGTTAGGTGATCCATTGAAACCTATGTATTCAACGTAAATACGTAAAGTTTTTTACCCTTCTAGAAACGTATTCCAAATCAGGATTTTAGGACTGGATCTTCCTCTAATAGAACGGAAACTCACAAGAACAATTTCTGCAAGGAAGATGAAAATGTAGACGAGAGAGATGTCAAAATGTCACAGAAACTCCCCGAAAATGTTTTACATGATTAATTGACCTGTCAGAATGTCAATTAATTCCTTGTAATTGGGTTCTCCAACAATGTCAAGACATAATTACTGTCCAGGAACGCCTCCGGGTATTTTTAAGCGGAAATACACCAACAAGAAAGAATTACATTTATCTTTACAAACCACTTGATTAGCATATATATTCGGGAGATAATTTATTCAAATTACATATTGTAGTTCTGTAAAACATTATATTACATGGACGTTGCATGTAAACACGACATGACAAACTAGTTTAAGAATAATAGTAATATTTGAAAATAAATGGAAAAAAAATATTCTAGGACTTCGTCCCTTAAATACATTTTGTTGAATATACACAATTAAAATAAAACTCTAAATCTATATGTAAAAAAGAAACATCAACAGAAACAAGGAATTCTAATGCTAATAATAAAGTTATTTATTTATTTATTTATTGATAATGCTTCGCATCTAAAGCGAAGAGCATAAGTTAATAGTTAAAGAAGGTAACTAAGTGATCTTATTTAATTTATTTTTAAGGTTTTAATGATACATTTTACCGATTTTACCATGTAGATTTCTTAAAGTCATCATCGATCAATATTTTTTTATTTTATTTCAAACAAATGGTAAATAAATAAATTAGGAACTTAAAGCTTAACGAAAAAGAAAAAAGTAAGCAAAAAAAAAAAATACTAATAAAGAAAATAAAAAATAAAACTAAAGTAATATGTAATTAGTAGAGCCCGGAAGTTAGGCAAAATGCCTTTTTTATCTGAATGGATATATTGAAGAATCAGATAGAAATAAATATGTTTCCGTGCTTTTTGGAAGTGTAGAGACAATTTTTATTTTGCCTATTTTGGCTATTTTAAGATTTATAGCCTTTTTTTGCTCGTTATGCAATTTTTTTTCTGCGATTTAAACATTTTAAAAGGGCCATAACGAATTTCGAATTTCATTTCGTCGAAAACAAAAAAGGTTTCACGAACTAAATTACATTTTGCCGTCACAAATATCAATTCGAAAGCTTATTTTCCCAACCCGTGGATTGACCCTCTGTAAATAACAGAGCCTTCCTTGGTAGAAGGAATGCACAAGCATAATGAATAATAGGAAAGAGAAAGGATGAGAGAAGTACGTCTCCTTCCTCACACCCCTTTTGCTGTGACAATGGTGTAGTTACCTGGTATTCCGGATTTAGAAATGATAAGGTAATGCAGGGGAAGTTTTTCCATTATGAAAAACATTTTTTCTTAGAAGGTCTATGAGAGTTGCTACTTTGAAAAAGCATCTTGTTGTTGCTTATAACAAGGGAAAGTAAGAGTAAGTACACTAATTCTGTGATAAATTGATAATAAAGAAATGAATGAGTATTTAAGA
Source organism: Gonocerus acuteangulatus (assembly GCA_946811695.1). Taxonomy (NCBI): domain Eukaryota; kingdom Metazoa; phylum Arthropoda; class Insecta; order Hemiptera; family Coreidae; genus Gonocerus; species Gonocerus acuteangulatus. The sequence continues at coordinate 90,324,047 of OX328127.1, forward strand.
GACATATTTTCATTAATAATGAGTGAGATTCCTCTTTGCCTTCAGTATTTCAAGTGCCTTTTTGCCTGCCTATTTTAACCAAAAATGAATGCCTATCTTCCGGGCTCTAGTAATTAGATTAAAAGATGAAATTTTGAAATATTCGTTGAGAAAGCCTAATGAATTATTCACAGCTTTGTGTAAAACAGCGAGTTTTTTAAATACTTGAGTAGTGTATGGATGTGTGGGCTACCTTCTGTCAGCAAGTCGAGTAAGTCGTGGGGCATATTTAAGTTAATGAGTTGTCTGTAGTTTGTAAGTATATGTTTAACTGTCAGAGTCTCATTGCAGTATTTACAAGTTGGTCTGTCCTTTCTTTCTAGTAAGTAGGAATGGGTATGTAGAGTGTGTCCAATTCGAAGCCGTGTTAAAATAACATCATCTCTTCGATAGAAGTGTTATTTTAACTAGGCTCGATCAATAGAACCTGTTCTTATAGATAAAAATTGTTACATTTATCATTTTATAATAAAGAGAAAATAAAACATATAAAAGTTTCAATATTTTGTAATATTTATAGGCTCTTATAGATAATTAAAAGTCAGCAATTATATAATAAAACGAATGTAAAAATGTTAGCACAATAGCCACTAAACTTATTATATAGAGAAAATTGTGAAATTTCAGAATGGTAATTTTCTATTCAATTCACTCAATTCGATCAATTAAAAAAGTATGGATTTTAAAAATTTAAAAAAAAAAAAAAATAGCAGAAAAAGTGCAATTATAATTTATAAATAGTATTAGTTTTAATGTTTTGAAAGTAGGTTAGCTACCTTGCTTTCCTTGGCTGTTAGTAATTAGAAACGTTTTTAGTAATACCTTCGACAATTTCTTAACGACTTGTTTTATGTAAGATATGCATTTAGTTCCAATCTCTTTCCTTCGCCAATATCTCTGGGCAAATCGTATTTATAGTTTGGCAGCGGGTTCCATTTCTACTAGCTGCGTCATGTTTCGAGAAGAGGAAAGGGCGCATCCCTTTGCTGTTTAGGGTGGTAATCCGTAGATCATCCTTCCCAAAATATTTCCGTTAGTCACAAACGGATGTTAAAGATATAATAGAAACAATAAAAATGGAATTTATATAATAAAATTCCGGGCCTAAGACGTTCAAGACTTTTTAACAATCAGAATAAAATAATATGTGTAAAGATTGTTGGCTTCGGTCATGAGTGTTATAACTTAATTTTAGCGCGGTTCCTCCCTCCATCACTCACTTATGAGGTTGACCTTATGACACAAACCGGAAATCAGGACTAGAAATATTCATGTCTTAGAACCCATAAATAAAAAAAAAAAGAACGGTGGTTCAAATTTGCATATATATATATATATATATATATATATATATATATATATATATATATATATATATAAATCAGTCCCGTAACAGGCCACGAGGGCCCTGAGGGGCAGATACTATAGAGGAATCTGATTCATGACTATACGGTACACTAGGGAGATAGTGAGGTCAATACTATTCCCTGGCGGCTTGATTTTCCCCTTTGCTGCTTCGACTGCTAGAGTCATTAGCACCCAAGGTACCCATTAATAAATTAATTAAAGGCTGGGCTGGCCTAGGGACGGTCAGGGAGGCCGAATCCGACCCATGAACGAAGACACTAGAAGATAAAAAATCTTTAGTACTATGCTCGGGATTTGAACTCAGGTCCTCCAGCTTATTAGTCCCGTGTTTTACCACTGAGCTAATCTCGCCCCTTATAAGTATATATATATATATATATTTTTTTTTTTTTAATTTTTCTAAGACACATAAATTTTGGTTACATTTGCAGTTATGAACGGTATTCTGTACGAATAGCCGTTTAGAGATGCCTCTAACTAGTTTCATTTCAGGATCTGTTAATGTTTTAAAGGACTCTATTGAATGGATACAACGCAGTTCCTACGAGTCAGAACTCCTTTTGTATGAAAGTGGTTTTTCAAAGTTTAGGCTCGAGTTTTAAGCCGCGATGCAGCTAAGCCGTAAAAAAAAATATATATCAGACTATACATTATTTATGAAATTAGCGAGTCAATGACTATACCTGGGTTTCTGTTAGAAAACAGAAATTCTAAGAATAATTCGACATCATAAGTTGAGAACCTATATTGCATATTTGTTCAGGAAGAAAACTGCATTTGAGGTGTATGAAGAAGTGAGCTGCATAGCCGAAGATGGTTCCACAAGAAGGGAGACATTGTGGTCATTGATCGCCAGGCATCCACAGGAATTATTTTGGATCCAACTGTGAGGTTTAAGATAGACGAGAATCTGCCCTTATCAGTTGACAAAGAGAAAAAGCCCGTCTCGCAGGAACTGTATCATCTTTGTGCGGTTCCGTTCATATCCCTAGTCTAATTTGGAAAGATTAAAATAGAAGCAGTTATTATTTTGGTTCCACCAGTATTTTTTTTAAATTAATTATTATAATGGCGTGTCAACCCTTAAGGTCACTAACGCCATTCCTGTGAGTAGTAAAGTCTTGAAAGGCCATGATTTACAATCTTACCTGGAAGGGTCGGCTACACTAGAAACGGACCCGCTAGTGACAAGGTCTTGGAATCTTGGAAATCTATATTTCTAACAATAAATTGTTCTTGTTATTTTACTTAACCAGTTTTATTTTCAAATAAATTATCCAACTAAAAGCAATTAAAAAATAACAAGGAATAAAACAGACAAAAAGAACCATTGGAATAAACGAAATCAATTAATTTAAAGATTTAAGCACTTATTTCTCCGATTGACATCGCCTAATTAAAACTTTCTTCAGAACCTTTTTTGTAGAGCATTTAGTAAGCTTCCGAATGGTAATCATCCGCTTCACAAGATTATCAACGGTTTTCAAGATACTAACGAAATTATACAAAATTACCAAAACTTTTTTTGTCTGTTAATAAAATATTTTATTCTAACCCTTCCTTTACTATAAACGTAACAAAAATTTCAACATACGTGCTCGTGTTGATGAAATTCGAACATGCAGAAAATGTTTCAACTGTATCCCATAATTCTATGTACCAATATCAAAGACAAAGAACCCTCCCTAGGAAGGACCAGGCAGTTGAAAAGCTATATCTTGGAAATCCATATCTCTAACATTAAATTGTTTTTCTTATTTTTCTTAACCTGTTTTATTTTCAAATACATTATCCAACTATAAGCAATTAAAAAAATAACAAGGAATAAAAAAACAACAAAAAGAACAGTTCGAATAAGCGAAATCAATTACTTTAAAGTTTTCAGCTCTTATTTCTCCGATTGACATCGCCTAATCAAAACTTTCATTAGAACCTTTTTTTTAGAACATTTAATAAGCTTTCTAATGGTATTCTTCCGTTTACCAAGATTCTCAACCTTTTTCGAGATATTAAGGAAAGTAAACAAAGTTACTAAAACTTTTTATGTCTGTTAATAAAATATTTTATTCTAACCCTTCCTTAACTCCAAACGTAACCAAAATTTCAACATATTAGTTTTGATGAAAGTAGAACATGCAGAAAATGTTTCAACTGAATCCCATGATTCTAAATACCCAAACCAAAAACGGTATTCAAAAACTATTTTTCCAAATTTCTCGAAAACGGTTAAAGCTATCGCATTGAAAATGGTTTCATTCGTTTTCCTAGCCCAGGAAGCATATAAAACGAGTACTTACAAGCTTATGAACTCAAAAACGTAAGCGTTACGATTTTTTTGCGCGCGAATTTCGCCCCAAACGCCATCTTCCAGTAGGCGGATTTTGCTGGTTAACGAACTTGACCTTTCAAATTAGACGAAAGATTTTTGTACTAAATTTCATGAACCATGAACGGAACATTCGTCTGGGAGCTACAGAGCGAACAGACAATATATATATATATATATATATATATATATATATATATATATATATATATATATATATATATATATATTGTCTCTAGGGGTTCTGAAACGCGAAATTTTCTATTCGGCACTTCCGGATTGTTTCATTGTATCAACCTTATAAGCGGGGTTCCTCCCTATGGGGGAGGGAGGAACCGCGCTAAAAATCCATTTACGAAAAGTGTATTCCCTATTTCCGTAGAAGTTGTAATAGCAAAAATTAGGAGGTAATTAATCTTCTGTTTGGCGGAAGAGGTTCCATGCCTTCATTTATCCATAAGTCTTTAAAAGATGGAATTTAAAATGCGACTACGAATCGCTCGGACTTTCCATCCTTAAGGAATCCATAAGGATTGTGAATAACCACTTATACGGATAAAGGAAAGAATAAATTAAGAATCATAAGAAAACTGACGAAACCCGACAATCCTATGTAATGAACTGTATAACATATAGTCTTCTTTTTCGTACCTGGCACTTTTTTGTGAAAAATACAGTCTTCTTTGTGTACATGGCCACTGCGCATGCGCGAACACTACTGCACATGCGCGAATGCCAGCGGACACTTTTTTGTAACGTTTTTTTTCCAGTTTAGTCACAGGCTAAAGCATATTTATGCTAAAATAAGAATTAAATCGGCAACAAGAAATCAATAAAAGGAATTAAATCCCATGAAAACAATTGATGGTTTATTCATAGGCCGGGCGCTTATTATCATTGCACGGAGAACAAATGTATACAGAAATTTAAAAAAAAAATTGTCTTTGGAATGATAAGAAAGCTGTCATGACTGTTTTTCATTCATAATACGATTTATTTCTCATTTTAAAAAAAATAAAGTTTTCTTCTATTTTTATGGTTGTTACTAATATTAATGCTGCCGAGAGAGGAGTATAGCTGGCAAGGAGCATGGCTAAGCTGGTTAAATATAGATTTTTATGAAGATTCCCTGTTGTTCTTAGCCGAGTCCCAACCATTCCACGAATACTTATTGTATATTCTCTTTATATGACTCTCTTTATCTTTCTTTTTAGCCCTTATAACACTCAAGCAAATATAACTTTCTTTTAATGTAAACAAAGTTTGTCTCGCAGGAACTCCCTCATCTTTCCGCGATTTCCTTCTTATCACTAATAAGAAATGGAGACAGTTATTATTTTGTTTAGATATTCCATAAAACATGTAAAAACCTATTTCAATGAAATCTCAAAAAACAAAAACAAAACAAAAAAACTGCTCATGTCTGTCACTAACATAGATAAATGCGGATTAATTAAAACTAAGATATTACAATTTTGGTTACATACATTTAAAGTTAAAGGGCTCTCTTCCGTGGTCTAGTGGCTGGCGTCTTAGGGTGCGTTTACATCTGACACTTCTCGCACGAAATATATCTCAGGTGTCGGATAAATAATTATCATATTAATTACGTTCGACACCTGAGATATATTTCCTGCGAGAATTGTCAGAGGTAAAACGCACCCTTAGTGCCCGTCATAGAAAAATATATCTCAGACATGAATTGTTTACAGTTTACGTTTCCCACAATTGCTGGCTGACATAAATATCCTGCAATAACTATCAGATGTAAACGCACCCTTAGATTCATAAGCGGGAAATGGTGGGTTGGATCCTGACCGGCGCACAGTGGGGCGAGTGACAGGGTAGGCCGGACATTTATTAATATATCCGGTTCTACTGGTCCTAGAGTATTGCTTCTGGTGTCATTTTAAAGGAAATTTAATACTCTATTTTACTACATGATTAGCGGGGTCTCCCGTGGTCTAGTGGCTAGCGCGCTGGATTCATAAGCGGGAGATGGTGGGTTCGATCCCCACGTGCGCCAGAAATTTTCTCATCTCAGGGCTCGCTGAGAAAATTCCTGGCTGCACCCTGGATGCTTTGAAGTGTGTTGAGGGTGCTGAAGTGGGGAAGTCGTTTGACCCCACTTTGCGCAGTACAAAAAAACAAAAATTGTTCGTTAATGGAGGAAGGAAAACGATTAAAACTTTATTAAATAATGTCAACAACTTCATTTTCTCCTTTGGTGCCTCTTTAGGGAAACATGTTACAACTATAAAAAACAGACTCCAATTGAGGAGAAGAACCTTCCACTAGTAGGGCCACGTCCAGATTCATTATCAGATTTTTTAGATAGGTATAAAGCAAATTTTAACGGACAACCAAGGCATATTTTTTACTAAAACCTTCGACCTAATTTTTTGTTATATAATATCTTCTACATATGTATATGGGTGTTTGTGAGTGGACCAAGCCGAGGTAGTTAGGACCAAGTTCTACGTGCCTACACCTCACCCAACATTAATCTTGTTCCCTTTCTGGACCAAGCTGAGGTAGTTAGGACCAACTCCTACGTGCCTACACCTCGCCCAACATTAATCTTGTTCCCTTTCTGGACCAAGCTGAGGTAGTTAGGACCAACTCCTACGTGCCTACACCTCGCCCAACATTAATCTTGTTCCCTTTCTGGACCAAGCTGAGGTAGTTAGGACCAACTCCTACGTGCCTACACCTCGCCCAACATTAATCTTGTTCCCTTTCTGGACCAAGCTGAGGTAGTTAGGACCAACTCCTACGTGCCTACACCTCGCCCAACATTAATCTTGTTCCCTTTCTGGACCAAGCTGAGGTAGTTAGGACCAACTCCTACGTGCCTACACCTCGCCCAACATTAATCTTGTTCCCTTTCTGGACCAAGCCGAGGTAGTTAGGACCAACTCCTACGTGCCTACACCTCGCCCAACATTAATCTTGTTCCCTTTCTGGACCAAGCTGAGGTAGTTAGGACCAACTCCTACGTGCCTACACCTCACCAACATTAATCTTGTTCCCTTTCTGGGTCAACAGCCTAAATCGTAATGATCGGTTCGTGCAGGTTCTAGACCTCTACTCGTTCCTTTAAACTATATATATTTTTTGCTAAGTAATTTTTAAAGTAAACATTGCTCAAAATGTTACTATTTATCTTTCCAAATGATGAATTATTTACAAAAAAACTATGGCAATTGTTGTCATGGTTCAGAGGCTTGGACTATCACAAAACGTGGTGAAATGAAGGAGTACGAGAAGGAAATATATGTAATTCAGCTCTCTATTTACTGACATAGATATCCTCATATTGTTGTAAATTCCAAATAAATAAAAAAAATAAAATAAAGATATCCTCAATTCTATTAAACTTGGCAGAGTAAAATGTGCAGAGCATGAAGCATAGCTAGTAAGAAGGCCGAGGATCAGATGGCTGGATGCCATAGTTTTCTGGAACATGGCAGAGGGCCTTAAGCCGGGCGCCAATTGAGCCTAAAGTGGAAGAAGCAAAGACAAACCATATAGTCGGAGAGCTAGTAACGCACTTTTCATGAAGTGTTTTATGCACCTTGAAATTTTGCTATAATATACCTCTTAGGTAGATAAGAAGGTATGTATGTGTTTCCTGGACATACCTTGGAACACCAGGTACTGCGCAGAGGGGAAAGGTGGAAAACAATATCGCCCAAAAATAGTGTTTTATTCAGAAACCAACTATTATTAATGGCATAAATTGCAAATTAAGACCATTTTATAATGAATCATGAATAAGGTGGACACTTTTACGGGGGTTAAAATGTAAATTTAAAAGAAAACAACAAAGTACCTAGGTTTTATTTTTAATATTAAATGAAGGGCTTTATTCACGCTGCGATTTAAACAGCGTCTTCAATAAACATATTTCAAAATAATTACAAAAGAGCAGACACTTTTGTGGGGTTTAATTATCAGGAAACAGAAAAATAAATGTTGCTTATGATAGACTAGAATCACTGCGCGTAACCGTAAGAGTGAATGAGAGCACCGCGCAGTTGTGGTTTTACCCTGCGGTCTCATTGGTTCTTGCTCACATGATCTTGTACTCTCATTTAATATTAGAATAAAAACAATTAAGTTTTTTTTTGTTTTTTTTTACGTGTTATACCCCTTAAAAGTTTCTGCCATATTTATTATTCATTGTAAAATTGTCTTAATTTCACATTAAAAATAGGCTTCTAAACAAAATTCTATTTTTGGGAAATATTTCTTTGCACCTTTTTTCTCCTATGCGCTGTACCTGGTGTTCCAAGGTATGTCCATGAAACACATACTTACCTTCTTATCTACCCAAGAGGTACATTATAGCAACATTTCAAGGTGCATAAAACACTTCATGAACCGTGCGGTTACTGGCTCTCGGAATAATATGCAGAGAAGATTCTGTAAACCAGAGGTTCTAACGGAGAGGCGCATATTGAACCCAGCACAGGGACAGCAGAGTCAGAGGCTCTGTTCTATCCCTGTACTGTTGTGTTTGCGTCACAGTATCCTTAGTCCTTAGTCTTGCCAGCTCCCTAATGGGACATTTGAAATGATTAATGCAAAATTAGGCAGTGTTGCGCGGTACAAGTCACACGAATTATGTTTTTAATTAAAAAAATATCAGGTTTACAAAGAAAGAAGAAGTTAAAACTCACCGAGTCATTTAGATATCGTCGATACAAAAGCAAACTAACGAATATGAAAATCACCACTTTTCAGAGTGGAAAAGTATTTATTCATAACTTTTTTTTGGACAATCAAATATTCGGCAGATTTGACCTTTTGATAGTGGAATACTTTCCCTTTAATAGAGTGAAGTCAGACTGAAGAATTTGCCATAAATAAGTCCAGCAGAAATTATTAAAGATGGACAATGAAAGATGCATTTTTTCATATTCGTTAGTTTGCATTTGTATCGATGATATGGGAATAATAAGAATAAATATTAAACTGAAATTTCAATGGAACAAAAAATAAATAGCTACAGATAGAGAAATTAACTTAAGAACAAGATTTACTAATTTACAAGATTTAAGACAACTTTTACTCAAACCACCCCTTACATTTTAAGAACAAGATGCTAACTTTTACTCAAACCACCCCTTACATTTTAAGAATAAGATGCTAACTTTTACTCAAACCACCCCTTACATTTTAAGAACAAGATGCTAACTTTTACTCAAACCACCCCTTACATTTTAAGAACATGATGCTAACTTTTACTCAAACCACACCTTACATTTTAAGAACAAGATGCTAACTTTTACTCAAACCACCCCTTACATTTTAAGAACAAGATGCTAACTTTTTACTCAAACCACCCCTTACATTTTAAGAACAAGATGCTAACTTTTACTCAAACCACCCCTTAAATTATAAGAACAAGATGCTAACGGCACTAAATAGAACATTACATGGGTTTTATAATGAAATTATATACAAAAGAAACGATATATTCATTCATTATAATTATTTTTATTATTCATTAATAATTATAAATTATTGATTATAATCAATATTCGATTGAAATAATAGCCCAAAAAAACTAAAAACGTTTTCCAAATAACTAAAAAATCACAAATGGAAAAATGTACATATATTTAATAAATTGGAAAATAAAACGAAAATAAAATTACAAATAATAAAAATAAAAAGGTAATTTAATGAGTTGACAACAATTAAGGAATGTTACAAAAAAAAAAAAAGAAAAAAAAAAAAAAAAAAAAAAAAAAAAAAAAAAAAAAAAAAAAAAAAAAGGTAATTCTACAAACAGTAAATACAAAAAAAAAAGAGAGAAAAAAGAGGTAATGGAATATTTACTTTTTTATTTATAAATTTTTGTTTTAGACCTATTTAGTTTCGGAGCAAGAAATACCGAGGCGGCAGAATAACTAAAAGGTTGGTCATTGTGTTTACCTTGGTTTACATCTAGCTTAGCCTTGTAATTGGGATTTTAATAAAACGCAAAGGGTTGAAATTTTAATCTTCTGTATTTAAGAAGGTCAGAGGGTTTCCCTTGAAGATGGTGTATTACCTCCCAGCGAGGTTATATACATCCCTGAAAGGTTATATTCTGGAATTTTTCTGAAGGATCCCAGTCTTTCAAAAGATTTGCTGGTTTAATCAGTATTTCAGTTTAATATTCGGATCTTATTTCTTAGTAAATGTTCTCACGTTCGCCGTTTAATTCTCTTTGCATGGGCGTATATAAGGGGGGGGGGGCTGCAGCCCCTCCCGAAATTTTGATTTAATGGTAAAAACTTGTCGTAAAACCCTTAAAAATAAATTAAATAAAATTACTTAGTTTTAAAACATATTTTATTTTATGTGCAATAGCGTTTTAGTTGCCTAAAACTATTCCAAGCTCTAAATTTTTAGTATTCCATACCCCGGAAATGGTCTCAGCCCCCCCGAAATTTTCCCAGCCACTCCCAAAATTATTTTCTATATACGCCCATGTCTCTTTGAGCAAATTTGTAACGCTTCTAAGGCTTTATATTCACTCTCCGTACAGTATATATATATATATATATATATATATATATATATATATATATATATATATATATATATATATATATACAGTGAAACATCCCTTAACGGACACCTCCCTACATCTTCTACGGACATTTTCTCGCAGTCCCGAATTTTTCTATAGGTAAAATAAACCTCTATATTGCGGACACCTCTGTACAACGGACACGGACAGAGAAACCTTATTTTTTACCTCCTTACTACGGACAAGTACAGCTAATGTAAGTTATCGAAGCGTTCCTTTCGTTTTTTTTTTTTTAAGTTTATACTTATTGAACTTCTTCCTATACACTTAAAAAAAAACATGTGATGGGTAATTATTAAATGGTTAGTTAAAACATTAATTAAATGTACAAATTCGGTACGTATCCATCTCGACCAACCCCTCTGTATAGCGGACACCTCTCTATAGTGGACAACTTTGGTTCTCCCAGAGGTGTCCGCTATAGGGAGGTTTCACTGTATATATATATATATATATATATATATATATATATATATATATATATATTCCACTTTTTCTTGTTTGTTTTTCTGGCAGGGGGTCGATGAAGCTTTATCGACCCCCTGCCAGAAAAACAAACAAGAAAAAGTGGAAAATATATATCGGGTCATCTTTCACAAGAATTAATATATATATATATATATATATATATATATATATATATATATATATATATATATATATATATACCTATATATACAGTAGACTATCCGTTATCTCGTCGCTGTCTCTAATCCAGCGGTCTTCCAGAGTAATGAGTTCCTATAAAACCTTCCCTTCCTAGCTAGCCAAACATCTGTTTCGTGGTATTTCATTGAATGGAAGTCAAAGAAGGCATATATGCTTCCTTTTAGAGGGAGGAACTTGTGTTTGTACTAACGTACCTGTGGCTGGAACGCCTATTATAAACCAGCAATAATTTACATATTCTGAATTTATTTTATAATTTGGTACATACATTTTACTTATATATGCAATATTGAGAATGGTACATATTATTATATCCTCAAATAATACATTTTTTCAAATACATAAGAGACCTCTTCTAACGCTATTCTTTCATCCGGCGTGTGTACATAAAATTCTAATATTTTCACCCCATCACGCCAGGTTTAAGGGCATTTGAAGATGAAATTTCTTATGAAGTCGAATAAGAAGGAATAACTAGAGTTTCAATTTTGAATCCGATGTCTGCTTCACCCCATCGGTGCAAAATCAAGGTAATTTCAAGGAAAGATATGTCCTCGGATTCTAATTCTGTGACCCTCAAAACCTTGGAAGCTCTAGTTATTTCTTCTACGTGATGGAGTGAAACGGACTCCGGATTCGGATTCAGCGTGTCGAAATACATAAGAATATATCGTCGATACAAAATCAAACTAACGAATATGAAAAAATGCATCTTTCATTGTCCATCTTTGATAATTTCTGCTGGACTTATTTACGGCAAATTCTTCAATCTGACTTCACTCTATTAAAGGGAAAGTATTCCACTCTCAAAAGGTCAAATCTGCCGAATAATTTGACTGTCCAAAAAAGAGTTATGAATAAATACTTTTCCACTCTGAAAAGTGGTGATTTTCATATTCGTTAGTTTGCTTTTGTATCGACGATATGTATGGTCTCTTTGGAAAATAACACTTATTTATTTTGTGTGCCTGTGTAATCATTGATAAGAAAGGGGAGGACAGCTGCTTGAGTGCTATATATCTTTAAGAGCATAATAACTCATAAATATTGAAGAAAAGGTTAAAAATTAAGATTTTATATTCTAAAGTTTTCACCAGGAGGAATTATAATTGTACCAATTTTTCTTATCTTTTTATAAAGTATACCTTCTGTAAAATCTCGTTCTATACTTCTCTTTTTAAAATTTCTCTTCTCTTTTCTGGAATTTCAAGAATTTCACTCTCTGAAAACTGACTTTTATACCTCATAAAAAGCAATGTTTTCATTATTATTGGTCGTCCATTATTCATTCCTTTTACAAAGAATTTATTTAAAATTTATTTTCATATTTTGTATTTTGACTACGTAGCTTTTGTTTGGGAGATATTGTTCAAATATTGATAAAGCAAAGTTTTCTCCCAGTTATTGGCCTTAGTTTTGGTTTCTTGGAAACAATTTCCTGCAGATAAAAATAAATACCTAATAGAAAAAATAACATAACCAAATTAATCTGAAACACAGAAGAAACGGAAGCATACATAGATATATTTCTACGTTAGCATATTGTACACAATAGTGACAAATATATATATATATATATATATAAAATAAAAAATATAAATCTGTAATGGCCCAGAGGGGTAGATGCTGTAGAGTTACCTGTTTCTTGAACATACGGCAAACTAGGGAGATAGTGTGGTGAGTATTAGCAGTCCCTGTTTACCCTAGCCTTCCACCATCCATGAGTCTTTTGCCTCCACGCATCGTTACCTATTACGAGACCACCTTCACAAATTATCATTGTGCGTTGTGTATTTTCCTTGCGTTACCTTCCACCAGACCTTCTTCAAACGCCTAAGATACTCATCATCCTTGTGTCTCCTTCTACTGTTACCATCACTAGTCCGCCTTCAAACGCCCAAGATTCTCATCATCCTTGTGTCTCCTTCTACTGTTACCCATCACTAGTCCGCCTTCAAACGCCCACGATTCTCATCATCCTTGTGTCTCCGTCTACTGTTACCCATCACTAGTCCGCCTTCAAACGCCCAAGATTCTCATCACCCTTGTGTCTCCTTCTACTGTTACCCATCACTAGTCCGCCTTCAATCGCCCAAGATTCTCATCACCCTTGTGTCTCCGTCTACTGTTACCCATCACTAGTCCGCCTTCAAACGCCGACGATTCTCATCATCCTTGTGTCTCCGTCTACTTTTACCCATCACTAGTCCGCCTTCAAACGCCCAAGATTCTCATCACCCTTGTGTCTCCTTCTACTGTTACTCATCACTATTCCGCCTTCAAACGCCCAAGATTCTCATCATCCTTGTGTCTCCTTCTACTGTTACCCATCACTAGTCCGCCTTCAAACGCCCAAGATTCTCATCATCCTTGTGTCTCCTTCTACTGTTACCCATCATTAGTCCGCCTTCAAACGCCCACGATTCTCATCATCCTTGTGTCTCCGTCTACTGTTACCTATCACTAGTCCGCCTTCAAACGCCCAAGATTCTCATCACCCTTGTGTCTCCTTCTACTGTTACCCATCACTAGTCCGCCTTCAAACGCCCAAGATTCTCATCACCCTTGTGTCTCCTTCTACTGTTACTCATCACTAGTCCGCCTTTAAACACCTAAGATTCTCATCATCCTTGTGTCTCCTTCTACTGTTACCCATTACTTGTCCGCCTTCAATCGCCCAAGATTCTCATCACCCTTGTGTCTCCTTCTAATGTTACCCTTCACTAGTCCACCTTCTCAGGTGATCCCTGTGTCACCCTGTCCTTCCACCAGACCTTCTTTAAACGCCTAAGATTCTCATCATCCTTGTGTCTCCTTCTACTGTTACCATCACTAGTCCGCCTTCAAACGCCCAAGATTCTCATCATCCTTGTGTCTCCTTCTACTGTTACCCATCACTAGTCCGCCTTCAAACGCCCACGATTCTCATCATCCTTGTGTCTCCGTCTACTGTTACCCATCACTAGTCCGCCTTCAAACGCCCAAGATTCTCATCACCCTTGTGTCTCCTTCTACTGTTACCCATCACTAGTCCGCCTTCAATCGCCCAAGATTCTCATCACCCTTGTGTCTCCGTCTACTGTTACCCATCACTAGTCCGCCTTCAAACGCCGACGATTCTCATCATCCTTGTGTCTCCGTCTACTTTTACCCATCACTAGTCCGCCTTCAAACGCCCAAGATTCTCATCACCCTTGTGTCTCCTTCTACTGTTACTCATCACTAGTCCGCCTTCAAACGCCCAAGATTCTCATCATCCTTGTGTCTCCTTCTACTGTTACCCAGCACTAGTCCGCCTTCAAACGCCCAAGATTCTCATCATCCTTGTGTCTCCTTCTACTGTTACCCATCACTAGTCCGCCTTCAAACGCCCAAGATTCTCATCACCCTTGTGTCTCCTTCTACTGTTACTCATCACTAGTCCGCCTTCAAACGCCCAAGATTCTCATCATCATTGTGTCTCCTTCTACTGTTACCCATCACTAGTCCGCCTTCAAACGCCCAAGATTCTCATCATCCTTGTGTCTCCTTCTACTGTTACCCATCACTAGTCCGCCTTCAAACGCCCAAGATTCTCATCATCCTTGTGTCTCCTTCTACTGTTACCCATCACTAGTCCGCCTTCAAACGCCCAAGATTCTCATCACCTTTGTGTCTCTTTCTACTGTTACCCTTCACTAGTCCACCTTCTAAGGTGATCCCTGTGTCACCCTGTCCTTCCACTAGACCTTCTTCGGACGCCCAAGATTCTCATCACCCTTGTGTCTCCTTCTACTGTTACCCATCACTAGTCCGCCTTCTAAGGTGATCCCTGTGTCACCCTGTCCTTCCACCAGACCTTCTTTAAACGCCTAAGATTCTCATCATCCTTGTGTCTCCTTCTACTGTTACCATCACTAGTCCGCCTTCAAACGCCCAAGATTCTCATCATCCTTGTGTCTCCTTCTACTGTTACCCATCACTAGTCCGCCTTCAAACGCCCACGATTCTCATCATCCTTGTGTCTCCGTCTACTGTTACCCATCACTAGTCCGCCTTCAAACGCCCAAGATTCTCATCACCCTTGTGTCTCCTTCTACTGTTACCCATCACTAGTCCGCCTTCAATCGCCCAAGATTCTCATCACCCTTGTGTCTCCGTCTACTGTTACCCATCACTAGTCCGCCTTCAAACGCCGACGATTCTCATCATCCTTGTGTCTCCGTCTACTTTTACCCATCACTAGTCCGCCTTCAAACGCCCAAGATTCTCATCACCCTTGTGTCTCCTTCTACTGTTACTCATCACTAGTCCGCCTTCAAACGCCCAAGATTCTCATCATCCTTGTGTCTCCTTCTACTGTTACCCAGCACTAGTCCGCCTTCAAACGCCCAAGATTCTCATCATCCTTGTGTCTCCTTCTACTGTTACCCATCACTAGTCCGCCTTCAAACGCCCAAGATTCTCATCACCCTTGTGTCTCCTTCTACTGTTACTCATCACTAGTCCGCCTTCAAACGCCCAAGATTCTCATCATCATTGTGTCTCCTTCTACTGTTACCCATCACTAGTCCGCCTTCAAACGCCCAAGATTCTCATCATCCTTGTGTCTCCTTCTACTGTTACCCATCACTAGTCCGCCTTCAAACGCCCAAGATTCTCATCATCCTTGTGTCTCCTTCTACTGTTACCCATCACTAGTCCGCCTTCAAACGCCCAAGATTCTCATCACCTTTGTGTCTCTTTCTACTGTTACCCTTCACTAGTCCACCTTCTAAGGTGATCCCTGTGTCACCCTGTCCTTCCACTAGACCTTCTTCGAACGCCCAAGATTCTCATCACCCTTGTGTCTCCTTCTACTGTTACCCATCACTAGTCCGCCTTCTAAGGTGATCCCTGTGTCACCCTGTCCTTCCACCAGACCTTCTTCAAAGTCCCAAGCTTCTCATCACCCTTGTGTCTCCTTCTACTGTTACCCATCACTAGTCCGCCTTCCAAGGTGATACCTGTGTCACCCTGTCCTTCCACCAGACCTTCTTCAAACTCCCAAGCTTCTCATCACCCTTGTGTCTCCTTCTACTGTTACCCTTCACTAGTCCGCCTTCTAAGGTGATCCCTGTGTCACCCTGTCCTTCCACCAGACCTTCTTCAAACTCCAAAGCTTCTCATCACCCTTGAGTCTCCTTCTACTGTTACCCTTCACTAGTCCGCCTTCTAAGTTGATCCCTGTGTCACCCTGTCCTTCCACCAGACCTTCTTCAAACTCCAAAGCTTCTCATCACCCTTGAGTCTCCTTCTACTGTTACCCATCAATAGTCCGCCTTCTAAGGTGATCCCTGTGTCACCCTGTCCTTCCACCAGACCTTCTTCAAACTCCCAAGCTTCTCATCACCCTTGTGACTTCTTCTACTGTTAGCCATCAATAGTCCGCCTTCTAAGGTGATCCCTGTGTCACCCTGTCCTTCCACCAGACCTTCTTCAAACTCCCAAGCTTCTCATCACCCTTGTGACTTCTTCTACTGTTAGCCATCACTAGTCCGCCTTCACAGGCGATCCTTGTGTCACCCTGTCCTTCCAAGATTAATGTGTCCTGTATCTCCAAGCATCGTATTACGTACTCCTAGTTTTCCACCATCCTTTTGTCTTGTCCCTACCCATCACGAGACATCTTCACCGGACACCTCAAGTCGCCTTAGCTATCCACCATCCATCTGGTCCTTCTGAGTTTCCTATTCTAACCAACCATTAGACCACATTTACAGGTGAACCTTCTGTCTCCCTTAACACCATCTACGTGTTCCGTGTTTCCTTGTATCTTTGCCGTTCATTGGTCCGCCACCACGGCATACCTTATCTGACCCTTCGTCTATTAGTCCTTCTTTACTAACCCTCAAACGGTACAGTTCATGGTATGGGGTCGGATGCTACCCCACTGTACGAATTTTGTAAGGTGTGCAACCGTTGCCTTTGTGAAATCCACAAAGTTGTTCTATGTCCTATTTGTGTTATTTTTAGTCTAGACAACTTAGATATAAGAAATTAATCTTTTCAGTGAAAGGATATCAATGAATATGAATTTTTCATCAGTGTTTACATTTTTTGTATGCTCCTTGCGTTTGAATTTTCTTAATTTCCTTGAGTATCTATTAATTTACTCTTTTTTTTTTTTTTTTTTTTTTTTTTTTTTTTTTTTTTACAATGCACCTGCATTTTTCTATGGAAGTTTCTGTAATAATCTATGAGCAATTACTAAATGCCAAATATGGTAAGTGATAAGACTGGATATAAGAATTTATAGACTGAAAGTCACGAGTAGCTTTTTATGTATTAGTTATATTTATTATGTTCAATGAATAATTTGTTATTTAGTCATTAAAAACATTTTCTAAGAAAATCCCTTTGTTTTAACCCTTGAAAATTCCTTCTTTTTAAGTGGGGTCACACAGACCTCACTGTACCATTGATGTCACGCAGCACCACTGTACCGGTTAAGGGTTAAGTCAATAAGACCCCAACTTCACAGATCCCTATCGCGTCTTAGCTCTGCTCCGTGCAAGAAGCCTGTTTCTTCCCGTGCGTCCTTATAATCCTCTGCTCTGATGCTGGTTGATCATGATAGACCTTGTTATCCCACAGGGATGCAGCCTCGATTTCCTTAAAAACCCACAAGTTACCAATGAACGGCAGCTCGCCCGCCAAAATCCCCACAGCGGTCTTCCGTCCACACAGCCCATGTCCCCAGTGCTCTGATGCTAGTTGATCATGATAGACCTGGTTATCCCACAGGGATGCAGCCTCGATTTCCTTAAACACCCTCAAGTTACCAATGAACGGCAGCTCGCCTGCCAAAATCCCCACAGCGGTCTTGCGTCCACACAGCCCATGTCCCCAGTGCTCTGATGCTAGTTGATCATGATAGACCTGGTTATCCCACAGGGATGCAGCCTCGATTTCCTTAAACACCCTCAAGTTACCAATGAACGGCAGCTCGCCTGCCAAAATCCCCAGAGCGGTCTTCCGTCCACACAGCCCATGTCCCCAGAGCCTTGACCGGTGGTAGAAAGGTGTCCAGCCTCTCTCCATCGCCTCGGGAGGGGAGATATACCTCCGTCGCTCCTATATATACCTCGATCCGAGTTTCGGACACTATCAGTCATCTGACAACTTCTTATCAATCACCAACAGCAACCATATTACCAATAGCAATGGCAGCTATCTTCAAGGTAATAATACATGTATTAAATTAACATAATATACTGTAACGCATACTATTATCACCGGAGTCTCGTCCCCGTACAAAAAAATACTCAATATCACCCTGCAATATCCAGATAAGTACATTTCACCCAGATCAATTAATAAAACTAATAAGCTCTATCAACTGTTATGTATATGTACATAAACATATTTGATCTAAAATATTTTTCTAGATATAAATATTAATATTAATAATATCAGAATTAGCTGATGACATTTTTTTTGTAATAGTTTACTATCGACATACCTGAATAATTAAGAAATTTTCGTGAAAAAAAAAGACATTAAGGAGCCTTATAAAGGACTTGTTGTAATGTAAATTAAAAAAAAAACAAAAAAACGAGACTTTTTATAAAGTACGTTTCTCCGGTTGTGGAAATAATTGAATTAAATACTCATCTTAATGCTGGTTCACTATAAACTATGGTTTCACTCCTTAAAGTAGACCATAAAGGAGCTACTTTAAGGAGTGAAACTGCAGTAGTTGCGAAGCACTTATTAATAAATAAATAAAGAACTTTAAATTTTACTAATGCAAACCGTTGGAATTCCCAGTTCCTGACCGTTGGAATTCCCAGTTCCTGACTGAAAAGTCCATTCCCCGAATATTCTAGGAGCTCATTTTACATGAAAAAATTTGCATTTTAAATTTTGGTTCCAGTTATTTGTTTTCATTTTTAATGAACGCGTAGGTTAAGCCCCTGAAATTTATTTCACAGTAATGGTCCACACCCCTATAAACGGCATTTATTTTTTGGGTTTATTTTCAAAGAGTTATCCGGTCAAAAAGAGCAAAAAGTGTGCGATTTCCCAAAGTGGCAGACTTTCAAGAGCAGATATTTCGAAAACTAATGATTTATTGAAAAACTTTATAGGTTAGAACTTGTAGGACATTCAATCAGCTTTCATTTATTATAGAATAGTGATGTCGCTAGAACGAAAGGTTTCCGAGATAGTGAAAACCCGAAAAATGGGACCTTCTTAACCCCCTCCCCCCGGCACAAAGGCTAGGGCGAGGACTTCTGATATGTTCACCTCCTATCCAGCCCAAAAAAAGTTACGAAGACAAAAATTTTGTTCCAAAAATTTCCACCGATAGCTGTTTTTATGGATTCGTTGCCTGGACTGTCATGTACGTTTTATTTATTTAAATTTTAACGTCCATTTATTATTAACTACGAATTTTAGGACGGGTTATCTACAGATTACCACCCTTTTATAGCCAGGGTAGGGGTGATGCCTTTTCTTTTTTTCGAAAGAAAAGCCACCACCCCTAGTGGGAATCGAACCCACCTTTGGACCGGAGTCTTAAGTGCTCACTCCTTAACCCACACGGTCACCAGGCCTCCATGTAAATTTACAAACGTTAAACCCCTTGTATGTAATCTAGGATTCATTACTGAAATGTACTAGAATCACATAATTAGAAGCTGTATGCCGACGACATGCTTAAGGTACAGAGTAAACTACACATCTCAAAGACACGGTGGAACCACTGAAGGGTTAAATCCGTAAAATATTCTAGTTTATTAGGACGAAGGTAACCTTATTAGACTGTTTATCAACTTCAATGGATAACTAACGCAAGGTAGTAGTTAGTTTAGTAAAACACATCTAACCATGGGCGTATATAAGGGGGGGGGCTGAGAGGGCTCCACCCCCCCCCCCCCCCTCCCTCAAGTCGCCTTAGCTATCCACCATCCATCTGTTCCTTTGCCTTCTTCTATCCTAACCAATCATTAGACCACATTCACAAGCGATCCTTATGTCGCCCTTAACAGCATTTCCGTGTTCCGTATTTCCTTGTATCTTCGCCGTTCATTGGTCCGCCTCCGCGGCATACCTTATCTGACCCTTCGTCTATTAGTCCATCCTTATTAACCCTCAAACGGTACAGTTGGGGTAAATCTGACCCCAGCGAGAGGAAGACCCTTTGCCGTTTTCAGCCGTCCTACCTTTACCATTTCCGCAGAGACTGTTGAAAACCCTCTCAGGAAGTACCCACGAGACTGCAAGAGTGACCACATTAACCTGAGAGGGCTCCACCCCCCCCCCCGAAATTTTGGGTTGATCGGTAAAAATAAATCGTTAAAAATAAATTAAATAAGATCACTTAGTTGATGAAAAATATTTTATTTTGTGTATAATAACGTTTTAGTTGCTTAAAACTGTTCCAAGTTCTAAATTATTAGTATTCCATTACCCGGAAATGGTCTCAGTCCCCCGAAATTTTCCCAGCCCCGAAATTATTTTCTATATACGCCCACGCATCTAGCTGTTTATTCAAAGCCTTCTGCTGATTCCTATGATAGTTTCCTGTATTATCATAGTCTGCAACCACTAATATTCACCGATTACATAACCACAACATTACACTGGTGTGGCTACCTGGACATGAAAACATTCACCAAACCACATTAGTAGACAGTCACGCTAAATTAATGACAACGAAACCAGAAATAGACAATGACCTATTGACTTCACAAGACTTGTTTACAACTGCTCACACGCATTCTAAAGACAACTGGCAACAGAAATCGCCTTTGTTGCGAGTGCTCAAGAGTAAATAAATAATAAAAAAAATAAATAAAAAAAATAATGATAGCCTGCTGGAGAGCCCGCCACCCTCCGTCCGGGGTTATAAATACTCCACGCGAGGAGTGAGAACATCAAAGCGGTCTGACATCTTGTAAGATGATTCTTCATGTGTCTGATGAGTCATCGAGGAAACACGATTTGCATATCTTTGTTCTGAGGAAGTGCATCCATCGGGCTGTCGGGGAGCCTGTGTCAAGACCGACACCTTAGTATTTTCCGGGAAGTCGTAAAAGTATTTTTATCGTCGCTTTGAAGTCATTCAGAAGACTTTTACACTCTATAATTATCCTAAAGACTGTTTATAGGACTGACACTGGTTGTTAATTACTAACAAATGTTAGACATAATCTTCAACAGGTTAATTTGAACTCAAACATATAACATTTTTCATGGGCGTACGTGGTAAATATTTTCGGTGGGGGGGGGGGGGTGGAGGAATTTGAGAGGTATGGAATACTAACAATCTACAACTTGGAATAGTTTTAGCCAAATAAAACGCTATTACACCCAAAATATAATATTTTTCTTAACTAAGTGATCTTATTTAATTTATGTTTAAGGATTTTATGACACATTTTTACAGATTAAATCAGAATTTCGGGGGGGCAGCCCCCCTTATATACGCCCAGGACATTTTTGTGACTCTAGACGAGATATTGTATTCGTCTATGAATATAAGATTACTCTAACACATATTTATCTACGTATAATGTGTTTATTATTCATAAGTTTTACTTTTATTCCTTCTATTTATAATTATATTTTTTTTTTATTTAACATTTTTCCTGTCCTCGAAAAGAGTAATTGGCACGGCGATGATTTTTATTCTTACACTTGTGATTTTATAATCTTACAAAAGTTAATTATCTTTTTTGTAATTTCGAGGTTTTCCATTAGTGCTTCTTTAAGGCTCTTCGGGATTCTATGGGTGTCAATTTATTTGTGGAAAACGTAATGAAGGCATTATGGGGATGTAAGCCTTGTAGTAAGTACGTGTGGGTAAATTTAATGTGGCCAATCCGCAGTCTTGCCAGCACATTTTGTTTTTCTATTTTACCAGTAAATGTTAATATTATTATCCTGTTGAAGGCTGGAATCTCAAGCCGGGGCAAAAATATAACACATTTCTTATCTTAAAAATATAGTTTTATGAACCTAAACCTTACATACTTACATTCGCAATGACAACAGCCAAAAAGCTCCACAAGCTTTGTATGTTGTTAATAGCTGTTAAGAGCCAACGGCCATAGCCACGTTGATTACACCGGTTCCCGTAGATCACCGAAGTTAAGCAACGCCGGGCGTGGTCAGTACCGGAATGGGTGACCGAGCACGTGCTGTTGGCATTCTAAAAGGGTGGCAACCTGTAGATAGCCTGGCGCTAATAGCCAAATAGTTGATGCGCCGTTAAAAAAGGAAATAGCTGTCAAGATTGACAATGTGAGAGTTCGTTCATGGGAGACAATAAATCTACATTTTTATATAAAAATTAGTTACATTTAACAATTAGGCTTGATTTCGAAGCCTTCATCAGAGCTGTAAAGAAAAACGGACGGAACTAAAACTAATAACAATTACGAATATCGGGGTCTCCCGTGGTCTAATGGTTAGCGCCTTGGATTCATAAGCGGGAGATGGTGGGAATTTTCTCATCTCAAGGCTCGTTGGGAAAATTCCTCGCTGTACCCTGGATGTCGGCGCTAATGACCTAGAAGTAGATGCGCCGTAAAAAAAAAAAAAATAATAAAAATAAAAAATAAAAAAAAAATTACGAATATCGAATGAAAAAATGAAGAATGAAAGAATACGCACAGAAAAACAAATTATAAAAATATGCTAGAATTTGGTATTTAGGGGAAACAACTTTTTTGATATTATTTTCAGGTTTAGTTGTGTTATTTTTTTTTTTCCTCTTTCTATAATTTTA
Organism: Gonocerus acuteangulatus; assembly: GCA_946811695.1. Lineage (NCBI taxonomy): Eukaryota > Metazoa > Arthropoda > Insecta > Hemiptera > Coreidae > Gonocerus > Gonocerus acuteangulatus. The sequence goes on from OX328127.1 coordinate 90,346,799, forward strand.
CGTTTAGTGAGCTAGATAATGTGTACAGTATTTTAGCATATTTGTTCCTTATTTCAATTTATAGAATATAAATTGAATCTATAGAATTTATAGAATATAAATTGAATATATATATATATATATATATATATATATATATATATATATATATAATTGTTATTAGTATTAATGCAGTCCATTTAGATACATTTTTTTGTTAATATTTATGAGAGAATGTCGACAATCTTCATCCTAACAAATTTACCTTGCATTTAGAACATTATTTTTGATTTATTTCTCAGTATTGAAAAAAATATTCAAATTAATTCTTCAGTTCGACGTTTACAATACATAATGAAACTAAAAAAATGTAGAAAATTAAAAATATATCTACATTATCAGAGAGAATACTATGTCGAAATTAGTAGTTTTAGCGGGCCAGTTTGGACTCGTGTGCTATAGTTTGTAGAACCTTTAACTAGAATTTTCATCAATGTATCTGACTAGATAGAATCACTTTTAGTTACCGAAATCACCATAAGTACCCGCGGTCCTTTAGATATGGTGATATGGATTGAAAGACCTGTTAGCAGGTGCCAATTACACCGAACCGTAAGGTGGATACGAGAAATCACCTCCTGATAACAGGAACGATTTGTATTTACGCAACCCGAATGTGAAAGTACGGTAATAGCTAATTGTGGGTGCTGTCAGGTTGGAGTCACGACATAGAAACGGTCACCTCACAGCTTACTGAAGTCTGTCTTTATAAATCTGGTACTGATTTTTTTTTTTTGTAAAGTTGTACCTACTAAAAAAAAAAACACACACACACACAAAAAAAATAATCAACAATCGGCACCAGATAGCTATATGAAGGCGATTTTTTGGGGGGAAAGTTACACTAAACGGCGCTAATGGCCCAGATTTGTCGATGCGGCGTTAGAAAAATAAAAAGTTACACTAAATTTAAAATACGTGCAAACTGCATCCCCTGCTGAAATCTATGTTAAATAAGCAGTTAATATTTAGACAAAACACCAACAATAAGTATGTGTAAAAACCAATTATTACAAAAATTAGACAGAATGTATTTACAAAGGAATAATACACCAATATTTCAGTATATAGAACCGCAAACATGCTTACAAATTCATCCCCAAAAAATTAATTAAAATATTTCATACTTTTGGTCTCTCTTTTTTTTCTTTTTTTTTGTCCTTTCCAGTTTTTCATTTGATTTAATTAGTTTATATTTTCGTGAAAAGTCTGGTAGCTCTCAGGAATATTAACTCTGTCTGGCTAAGTACAAAACAGAGGACCGTGGATGTCCATTGGGTTTCCATGAGCTTCTTAGGCTCTGTACTCTGTACAAATATGTTATTAAAATGATTTCAAATTATACTGTGCATTAAGGCTTATTTTCACGTTGATATAAGTAAGCAAGGGTGAGATTAGTGTGTCCAATTCATATTCTTGACATAACTATCTCATAAGGCGTTCCCTGTCCCGTGAACCACATGTGGTTTACCAAACAGGACACTGGGAGATCTCAATTCACTCGTGCAAAAATGTACTTCACAAGGTTTATTCAATCTTTATTGGAAAATATTCGCTAAACTGCTAGTTCATGCACAGTTTTACGTTTGGACTTGGAAGGTGACTGTCATATAGTTCGGAATTTTTTAATAAAAATTAATTTGGACCAGCCGGGTTGTTTTCATGTTTTATACAAAGGGAAAGCGTTAAGAAGGTTATATTGATATTAAACCCAAAATATATCAATATTGCCTCTGCATAATATCTTTCATGATCTGTTTCAGTTCTTTTTCTTCATCCTCTTAGCCGCCTTCGCCATGGCCCAGGAATACGGTCACCAAAGCTACGGCCACGAGAGCTATGGTCACCATGAACCTGCTATCTCCACCCAGAACCAAGTACTCCATGCTTACCATCCAGTGCCTGTAGTCTACAAGAAGGAGTACCAAGGTCATCACGGATCTTACTAAACCTTTTATCTACCTTTACTTTTCCCTATTCCTTACAAATTCCTTCAACCCTTCAAAATCCCATTGTATGAAAAAATGTAAAAAACTGACAAAAAATATATTTTTTTATATTTAACTATCTAACTGTTGGATTTTGTGTTGTTTCTAATCCTTATTATCATTTTGAACACGAATAATCAAAAATATCATAAGAAAGAACTTGAGGTGTGGCAATAATGCCTGTTTCAGAAACCATGAACATTTTTTTTTTTAAATCAATCAATTTGTTGAAAGAATTTTGTAATTATTTTCAAATAGATTTACTGAAGACGCTGTTTAAATCGCAGCGTGAATAAAGCACTTCATTTAATATTAAAAATAAAAACTAGGTCCTTTTTTTTAAAAATTTACATTTTAACCCCCTTAAAAGTGCCTGCCTTATTTATTATTAATTTTAAAATTGCCTTAATTTGTAATTTTTTTCATTAATAATAGTTGGCTTCTGAATAAAACACTATTTTTGGGCAATATTGTTTTGCACCTTTCCCCTATGTGCAGTTCCTGGTGTTACAAGGTATGTCCAGGGAACACATATTTACCTTCTTATCTACCCAAGAGGTACATTATAGAAAAATTTCAAGGTGCATAAATCACGTCATTGAAAGTGCGTTGCCAGCTCTCCGACTAATATTGATTACGTCAGCCATTCTTGCCTTTTCGTAAAGCAATCAAATGTAATATGTGACGAGAATATCAGGTTTATTTTTTTCTCTTCCGGCGCACAGAAATCTGGACCATTGCCGCCATCATTCATGGTGCAGCAGGGAATTTTCTTAACGTGTCCTGAAATGAGTAACCCCCATCATCAGCATAGGACTCCAAGGCGTTATCCACTAGACTACGGGGAGACCCATTAGGTAAATTATGGGAAACAGGGTCTCCCAATGGTCTAGTGACTTTTAGGCTAGGGTCTATAGCTGAAAATGTGGGTTCGAGCACCGCCTAGGGGATGTTGACTTCTTTAGCAAATTATTATTAAGCCAACTAAACCACAACAATCGAAGCATGGTCCTTTGTTCACCAGTTGCTAAAGCAGGCAAGCCTGTCAGTTAGGCCTGAACGGTCCGCATGAAAGCTGGTCGCCTGAACGCAGGCGGCCTGAATATATACACGTTCAGGAGGCGGACTGTTCAGGTCTAACTGACAGGCCTGCCTGAATCCTGTGTAGCCTGCTTAACTATGCTTCTAGTTCTTACTAAAGCACCCTACACACGATTCAAGGAAGCCTGAACAGTCCGCCTGAAAGCCGGTTGCCGGAGGGATTGACCTTCCTCCAAACATCCAGGCGAATCTGAAATATCATTCAGTTTCAATCATCATAGTTTCTACTTCTGACGGCGATGCGTTAGCATTTCTCGGTTTGGGGGTTGCTTTGGTTTGGAAGAAATAAAAACCTCCCAGTTCGTCAGGCCGGCCGGATGATCCAATATATTTTTGATTTTTCTCTGAACAGTCTTAAATAACAGATCGGCCGACATTCTGCATATATACACTCTCCGATGGATTGTTCAGTTCGAACTGACAGGCCCACCTGACAAACAAAACTTTTTAAGTCGCTTCTTCATTTGACACGTCACTTATGAGATATTACATTTTCCTTACAGGTATATGGAATTACAGTAAGCTAAATAGAATAAAAAAACTTCTCATGAAACAAAAAAATTCCACGAAGACCCAGTGTGACAGATACTGTAGAGGTACCTGTGTCTCGACCATACGGCACATTACTTAGTAAATAAGGCGGTGAGGTCACAACTATGCTCCGGCCGTGCGATTTTCCCCCCATCTGGGACCCTCGAACGACTACACTAGAAGATAAATCTTTATTGAGCGTCTGGTTCTTGCACAACGCGTTCATATATTTATTTTGAAAAACCTGTTATTATAATTTCGGAAATATTGAGACTCCGGAATTACTTCTGTCACAATATGTTGGATTAACACTTGTAGGGTCACAAAATAAATAGACAAATGTATATATTTTCTAAGATCCTAATTAAGAAATATTACTTTATTTAAAAAAAAAAATAAACAAACAAACAAATAAGTAGAAATAACAAAAGCTGACAAACTAAAATAAATAATAAAAGCAGAAACAAAATTGAAGAATAAGATTTGAATGTATACTAAAAGAAATCTATCCAAGAAAAGGAGCATTAGCCTTCTTGTACAAGACAGGTTTCTGTTGATAGGCTTGTACATTGGTGTTCTGACTGGATGCAGCCGAACCATGTTGGTGTTGATTGTACACGACATCACGATCTCCTTCATCGTAATCCTGGCTGGCTACCAAGGAGAAGATCATCAACAGAAGTATGGTAGTCAACTGAAAAACAGGAATAGTTAGTTATCATTAAAATAGATTAATGATACATATTTGTATTGCAATGAAACCAGATGGCCTATAACGTAACAAAAAATTTAAAAATAAATAAAAATAATAAAATAATGAATAAAAGAAAGACCTTGAGCAATTATAATAATATATAATTTCTCCATTATATTATAATTGTATATTTGAATGTTTAAGTAATATTGTATAATTTGATGGATAATTAATAGTATAAATTGATGTATATGTATTATTTCAATTGTATAATTTGATGGATAATTAATAGTATAAATTGATGTATATGTATTATTTCAATTGTATAACTTGATGGATAATTAATAGTATAAATTGATGTATATGTATTATTTCAATTGTATAACTTGATGGATAATTAATAGTATAAATTGATGTATATGTATTATTTCAATTGTATAATTTGATGGATAATTAATAGTATAAATTGATGTATATGTATTATTTCAATTGTATAACTTGATGGATAATTAATAGTATAAATTGATGTATATGTATTATTTCAATTGTATAACTTGATGGATAATTAATAGTATAAATTGATGTATATGTATTATTTAATTGTATAATTTGATGGATAATTAATAGTATAAATTGATGTATATGTATTATTTCAATTGTATAACTTAATGGATAATTAATAGTATAAATTGATG